>CAJPEX010001013.1:29466-71019 GCA_905338405.1 Notodromas monacha
AAGAAAAACTATATTTATCTTCCACACCAGCAATGAGATGGAAATAGCGAAAATGCCCCGTGTTCGTAAATCAAGTAGTGAGAACACGGTTCTTTGGACTAAACGAACGGTGATGATAATCACGTCATGTCTTTTTTGAATTGCCTCGCGAACTTGAGATTTATATTCTCGTTGTCTGGGCTTATATTTTTTGTAGTGCCGGTGGTTTGTTGACGAATATTAAGGATCTAAGTTTGCCCTTATGCTTCTTTTTCACGGGCCATTGCGTCCAGGTTTTCGGTTCCATCCACTCGCAACTGGATTCACAAAAGGAAGAGTTTTATCATCCATATTTCCTTTCCAAAATAAATGAAAACTTGGTTTCCGGAGACTTTAAATAAGGGGATTTGAAAGTCGTGAAATGATCGGCTTCGAGCTTAAAAAGGTACGGTACTCATTCATTAATAATTTCTTGCACCGCGTTGAAGAAAAACTTCGTTTTTTCATGAATTCTAGTGACTGTTCCGTCCGTAGTTTTCATAATTGTCTTTCAAAGCCTTAATCATGGTTTAAATTTCGGAAAATGTGGATAAGTATTCCTCAGCTGACCTACTTCCAAGTAACACTTCCTTCCAACATTCATTTGAAAGGAAATAATGCTCATTTGAAAGCATTGATGAAATTTTGAAAGCTACAATTGAAATGTTTTATAACTCAAAAGCTGCTGTTGCGATTTATCTTTTACTTCTGCGACTTACTACTGGTTCGGCGATGTCATCACTAATTTTTAAACTCATGCAATTCACTTCTTCTGCCCAATTTATTTATTCCGGAAAAGCCCTTGAGATGCTGGCTTGCCAGCACTGAGTGTATTTCAAATTTTTTCCGGGTTGTGAAATTATTGAACCCATGATAGTCCTGACGTAGAGCCTATTTTTGATGCATTTTAATTTGAAGAAGTGAAAGGCCGTCTTTGTGTTTTTGAATGTTTCGATGCTTTTAAAATGTCAATGTAATGTGCTAAGACAGTCGGACCTCTTCAAGTCGAATTTCAAAGGACCAGCAAAAAATTCGAGTTGAGGATGTTTTGAGTTAGGAAACAAAAGATCAAGGGAAAGAAAGCCATGAAACATGGAATTGAAATTGGTGATATTCTGGGCCTTAAATTGCTTCCTAAATGAGTTGACAGGATGCTGAACTTGGAGGCAAGGGTTTATTTGCCAAATTATTATTTCACTTCCTTTCAATTTATATTGTTACATTTTTATCCCCTTTCTCATTCCTGTGTCGAAAAAAATTAGCAGCCAAAAGGCCTGTAGAAAATTTGAGTTATGCAGGACTGAGGAGGAAAGCCTTTGTCGAGTTATATAGGGATGTTTTCTAAGGCATTGTTGTTAATGAGGGAATTCTGACGAGGACTTGGAAAAAGTAAAGTTTTAAAGGTTTGTGACTTGGGGAGGTTCAATTTACCGTATTGAACTGCACTGACATTCAGTTCCAAAAAAAATCGCGTTCGAGTTTTAGCCAAATTTTGTTTAATATTCAGCAATGCAAGAATTGACTATCTTGTTTGTATCGGCCTTTTGCAGGGACGACTGCAATTCGACGATGGAGCAACGACGACGTTTGAGTATCCTTCGGAGAAGAGTTTGGCCGAAGAGATTCGCATCGAGAAGTTGGCGCAAACATCGCGAAACGTGCCAATTTCATCGATGAACGGAGATGCGGATGAGGAAGGGAATAGTCACAGTGTTGCCATGGCGAACAATGATGCTGGTCAGCTTTCGTCAGAAGGCCTGTTCTTATGTCCTGGCTGTCTTTTGGCCGGTGAGTCAGGGCCTTACGTAGTCGAACCATTTGCAAGAAAAGATCAGGAGTAATATTAAAGTTTAGTAAGATGAACTCATATCTTCATGGCTACACATAATTTAAATACAGTAACACATTCGAAGGTAAAAAAATAAGGGGGAACCCCAGATAATTCTCGCCTTTTCAAATGTAATCTTTCGGACCGTTTTCGGCTTCATCATGGCTACGAATCGATTTACAAAGCCTAATTAAATTGCCATATTTGCGATAATTTAATTTATGCTATTATAGTTACAAGCATCTCGTCGTCACTACACGTAAATCCTCTTTTTGGAACCTCTTTATCAAAAGCGCGCGAAAGAACTCTTATAAAATAACCCCTAAAAAATTTCCTACAGGAACAATACGCACGGAACCCCATCTAGCTTAGCCTTTCTTTGGGCTAAAATGTCTCTTACAGGATAAAGCGATAAATATGCTTGTGTTCTCATTATGATTCACAAATTTTCCAACTGATTCCCGTCGGAGTACTGCAAAAATTGAAGAATTCTGCTTCTAATATATTTTACAGAACGCGGACGAGAAGCCAAATAGGAGATGAAATTTTGTTCGAAAAGCAAATGCGATTTTTTCATTCTGTTTAAATAAGCCCATGTCACCGGACAATTGAAACTTGTTTTCCTCTTTGATCGGGAATTTAAGTTCAAATTGAAAACACGATAATTTCCAGCTATGTATGCAGTATAAGCTTTGACAGAAAATCTTCGTATTCAGAAGTTGGAACAGCGTGAAAATGTATATCGAGCTTTGAAAGTCTCACATTTGTTATTTCGAAAATATAAAACCTTCAGATAAGGAACACCACGAGAATGCTTGCCTTTGGAACCACGTCATTTCGGGCAAGTGGCGCTTACAATTTTTTTAAATTATTTTTTTGCCGACGGGTGCGCGCATTTGCATTCGTGCTTAATTGGCGCCAAGCACGACTTCATGTTTATAAATAATCTCATAATGGCGTGAGAACTTATGCTTATGTGATTTCCCGTTCGGTGTTTTTTCTTATCGCTAGAATGAGACACCTGTACTCCACTCGTACCTCCTGCTGCTTCTGGTGTAGTTCAAAATGAAGCATATAGCGGAACTTTTAATCTTGTTCCCTTTCAGTGTTAATGTTGGTGCTGCTGTCCGTTGAACAACTGGAGCTGATCGCGAACACGAGCTGTTTTTATGCCGACATTTGATTTACCTCATTAAAAGATTGCCTTTTTTTCCACTAAAGAAGAAAGTGACGAAAGTTCGTCAGGAACACATAACAAGCTGAGTGAACAACGAGTGTTACCATTTTTACACTGTTCTCGATCTGTCTTCTGAAGTTTTAGGAATCACGCATTAAAAAAATTTACGAGAACGTCCAATTCTGTTTCAAATGATGCCCTACGTCATGGTTCTTCAGTCCAGTGTTCCCCAACAGCACCAGACGCCTGGTCGCGGCCAGACGTCTTCAAAAAAACGACCAGGCACCTTTTAAAACAAGTCGTATTGATTAAATATTTTTCATCTCTACTTCAAAGAAGTACATGCATACTTTAAGACCCTTGACGATGGCAGCTGAATTTATTTCATGAATGATGAAAGTTTGCTTTTCTCCTAAGAACAATTTCGACAAATTTACACCTCCTAGCATGAATTATTTGAAATGTTCATTCTGAGAAACCTTTCGTTTCTCAGAAAATTATAGTAAAAGAATCAGTCTTTTCTTAATTTTTTGAAGGACATTCCACTCAAGCTGCTGAATTGGTTCTTGACATACTTTTTGAAAAAAAGCAGATGCTTTTTGAATGTCTGCCATAAAGCTTTCTTTTGAGTCTGCAAAAATTTGTAAAACTTTGCCGGTTTGCAGAAAATTGTTGAGATATTTGTCGGTCTGCAAAAAAAAAAATTGTGGGAATTCGCCGGTCCGTGGGCGCAAAAAGGTTGAGGAACACTTCTATACTATACTGTAGTCTGCTTTCTATGGACGGCTCCGATATTTAAAAAAGTAATTCTGTGTAAAAGTCATTCTGTGTCATTTTATTTTTGAAAGGTTTGCTACAAGTGCAAGCATGTTCTTGTACCAATGCCAGCACATTCCTCCGAGATTTTTATTTGCCAATCCAAAATCGCGAGCTTGCCAAAAGGAGCGAAAGCCATCCACAAATTTTCGCATACAGTAATTTTGAATAGAATTGCATAAAATATATAAAGACAAATACTATAAGCATCATTAAGATCACCGAATATGATAACGAAAAACGTTCATGGTCGCATATTGAGCCAGCAACAGCACGGTAGATTTTGGTACAAATTTTTAATTTTTCAAATACGATCCTTTGCCATGATAATTGGGAAATGTTTTCATTTTTTTAGATTCGAGGGAATTTCGGCAGCGTTAGATGATCATAGATTACAGTATTTTCATTCTTGCGTGTTTCAGCTATGTTGATACCGTATTCGATTTTCCTGTCGTTTTTCAGTACCCTGGAATATTGAACACCAGTACCCTGGTGTTCAATATTTCGAAGACCCTTTTCAACGTCACAAATGATAGGCTGCGCAGCATACAATAAACCAAATGCACTGTACGTATATAACTTGAACACCTCGCATTTTGATTTTTTTTTTGAAAACCAAACAAATACTCCAAGTGTGAAGATAAGATTGTGAGAAGGTTCAGAGGAGAGACCACAAATAGGCTTTGTTGCTTCGGAATATCTCGTATACAGCCCCCTGTTACGTATCCATCACAACACGTACACTCAGCTGGAGGCAGAAAAATTATTCAAAAAAGAGAATCTTGTCGTTTGCGATACGTTGATTGATTCATAAAAATTATGTAACTTCGGCGGGGACCAGAGAAAAATTCGTTCAATATAGAAAATCGTTGTATATAGGAATGTTTACACTGTGAAACGTTTCCATCGGAAATACTGTAATAGTCAACTGCTGGTTAGTTCGGTCGATCGAACTGATATTGAGACCAACCTTTACCTAACTCAACAACAACTGCAAGATTTTTTTTTAACGAAAGGAAAACGTCATTTCAGAGGCCATCTCATCAAAAACGAGCACATCAACCTAAAAACGAACGATGTAACTAGACTGAGTAAAGCAGAACCAAACCATCCATTTCGGAAATGTGCTTCAAGCTTGAGACTTATCTAGTACTTTATTATCCTGGTTCCCGACTGATTCAGGTTTATATCCTTGCAGAACTGACATTTCCCAGGCCAGTCATCAAATCCTTTCGAAACGTAATTTTCCGATTTATTTATTGCTATTTGTCGAACAAAAAAAATTTCGAAATATGCAGGAATGCAGCCTTGATCAAATCAAGAAACGGTTCAAGAACAGTCGAGTGAAAAAAGCAGGTGAACTGTGATTTTCGTGTTGATGCAGATAATTTTGATGATGTATGGTTCTCTGTTCGGTTGATTGCCAGGCTTTTTCTAGTGAATGCACATTTTTCTCACGAGAAAATCAATTGTCTCATGCACGTTCATATAGCATCTCTCACGACTTTTTTTCTGCAAGTGTCTTCCTTGTCCAGGAAATTGCGTGCGTAAATTGACCTTCAAGAAATTTGACTTTCAACTGCTTCAGTTTTTTTTTTTAGTTCATCATGCGATCTATATCTCATCGATTGGTTTGAGTTTTAACGAGAGGTATGATGAGGACATTCCTTGACTTCGCAACAATTTAAGCAGAAGATGTCAATTTCTCGAGGACGATTCAGATCGCCATCTACACAGTCGTAGTAGGGCATGTTTGCATCGAAAATTTGACTTGGAATTGCACGTCTTTTCTTACTGTGTCATTTCTTGATCTTATTGTGATCAACCGTTTCTCCTTTGGTTTCAGTGGGTCTCGGAAACTATACACCCAGCAGCATGGGAACGAAATTCGAGCTTGGAGTGACCAGAGCCGGCAGCATGACGGGACAGCAGTTTTCATCAACATCAGGAAAATCTGGAGGAAAAAGCCCGCCAAAAGATGAAATTCCGGAATCGGATTTCGTGATTGAGTCGGAAGTGGGAGAAAAGTTTACCGAAGCCGGGATCACAGCGGATCTTTTATTCTAGACGATTCGATTTTTGATTCGGAAACATTTTTTTTTGTTCGTTTGCTTCTTTATTGTGTGATTATATCGTCGCGCGCACTGCACTTCAGTGAGTGAAGTTGATGATGACTGAGGCTTCCATGCAAGCGCGATCGCCGCATATGGGATATTTGATGTGCCACAAAGAGCTTCCGGAGGGTTTTTTTTTTCTTGTAATTTTTTGTTTCTTTCTTGGAGAAGTGCATTATCTGGGAAACTTTTGTGTGGTGTTCTACTCGCATTTCTCTCTTTTTTTGTTATTAAATCTGCTTCTATTATAGCCTCGTCGCACCGAGTCAGCGTTCAAATCTGAAAGGAATTTAGCTCATCGACCTGACGGAGCCAACGTTTCATCGATAAAAACTCAATTCACAATAAATTCAAGTTTTTTCATCAGAAATTTTCGATTCTCTACATACTCCAGTAGGGAATTTCAGCACTGACAAAATTATTTCGACTCAAACTATTCTTTTTCGTTTCTATGAGTGTAAAAGGGAGTGCTTTACTGAAAGGCCAACGGTGACTTCAACAGTATTCCAAATAAATATAATCTTTACAGTTACACCTTGCTGAATAAAACCTATACCCCATATCCGTCAAAAACTTGTGTCAAACTTCTGGCCAGTCCCTGATGTCTGAAATCTTCAAACCTTCATGACTTTAATTTTCTAGGAGTCTCTGGAACTCAGCCTTGCAGGGGTATAGAGGTTAGCTTTCAACAAAAGGGAAGTGAAGTACATACAAAAATCCTTTCAAACAGAATTACGTTCATTCCCTCAATTATTAATTGGCGATGTTCTGTGCACCGTGGTCCGTCGAGAGATTAAGAACCTTTTTAGAACAGATACAAATTTACAATTCAGAAATTTCTGCACGTGCGTAACATCCAACATCAAATCTGCCGCTGAAAGATGCAGATATTTTCAGGAAAATAACTAGCCCAATATGAAGAAATTAAAATTTCGATACACATTAAAATACTGTATCGTAATTATATGCTTGGCATTTTATTAGTTGAATATATCCCTTCCTTGCACAATTCTTCATACACGAGAATTCTCAATAGGTCATTTCGAGATTTGAGGAAATCAGCCCTCCATCCGGATATAGATGAGGAAGATTCGGCATTTCAGAACTGCCGATTCCCTTGCATGATAAAAAATTTAAAATCTCGGAATTATCACACGTTAGCCAATAATTTTAGGAAATGTGTCTCACAAGCGTTTCACGGAGGTTGCAATAAACTGAAGACATGATTGGAGTCTACCAGAAGTAAGACCGTCATTTCATTTCTTGCAGACCCAAGTGGGATAGTTTTTCATGACACTTCAGCACCTCCATTTTATGAATATCAACAGACCAGTGGACAAGTATATAGATAGAACTAGACTTTTCACTTCCCCAACCAAGGCACCCATGTAGAAGCTAAGCAAATTCTTCAAAATTCAAGTCGCCGAGCATCCTTTCTTGTTCATTAGATTTAATTCTAGCGAATACCCTCGACCAATGTCAAGTTTATTGCACGATGTTCCATCAACTTGTGCCGGACGCACTTTTGGAGGGCGAGAAATAATGCGCGTGATGCAAGGAAAAAGCTAGTGGTAGAAATGATTTGATTCTTCTTTCAAGAGGATCCATTTTTCATTGTTTAGTACGCATGATTCTTGATGAAGAGGCCTTCTCCAGCTGCAGCTCCAGCACAGCTGCCAGCGGAGTACTTACCCTGAGCGGCGTCTCCATTGGCCTGAAAAAAAAAAGAAGTCCATAAGAAATAAACAGGGTGAGGAGAGAGAGGAAACAATTCTGAATCATTTCCGGCAGGCTGAGGTCAGTCACCAAACGTTGGCATATGTAAAAAAAATAATAAAGCGCTCGACCACGCTCCAAAAACTGGATTCACTCGTATTATCTGATCACATTGCTCGCACTACAGTATATATCTGAACGTAATGAACATTGGAATGCCTAGGAAAAATTAAAATTTGCATGAAAAGAAATCGACACGTTTTCTCACATTTTATTTTTGAATTAACAGATATTTAAACTGGCTGAGGATTTTGTTCACCGGTAATCCAGAAATAGAAGTTTTAATCGGTCAAGGAGTTCAATATTCCATTCTTTTTCGTCTTCATTTCTTTCATTTCCGCATTGAAAAAGCGAACAAAAGGTCGTCCTGAGAAGGATGGAAGACAAAGAAAATCTTTTCCATTTAAGGCTAGCTAAGCTTCAACTGAATCCGAAGCGTCTGGGCTTGAAAACTGACAAAACTTAAGTGCGCAGGTGAGTTTATTTCACTCAAATAGCTGGAGTGATTATTCAAACGCAACTGGAGCCATATAATTCGAATCTATTGGAAAACATAATACATTTGCTTATACGTAATATATCCCTTCTTGAAAAGTGATAACGTCAACTCTTCGAAAAATATCCCTCTTGGAGAATCGGTCCAGTTTCTTCTTGTGAAGCCTGTAAGTCTAATTTTGCGTATGGTAGATCATGGAAGCGAGTAAAAAAAAGGTTTCTTGGCGAACTGTGAACCCGAAATACCTTCTTCACTATAATACAGTACGGGCCAGCGACACCTAGGTCACTCCCCTTGTACTAACTTCTTTTTGGCGCGCTAGCGTCTTTGAATCTTTCCTTCCCAGGCAGCCATGTTAGGCCAGCAGGGCTAAAAAGTTCCTCAGTTTTGAGCAAGCCACAGACCAGCACAAACATCCTCTCTTTACAAACCCCTGACTTCCATTCGCAATGAGTGTAATCCCTAACCAACATACTTATTCTGTACAGAGTCTCCTTACCACCCGGAAATAAGAACAATCCTGTACATACCCGCAGTGCCTGTGTTGGTTATTTCTCTGTTCGTCACGGCGACTCTTACTATACCATGATGCACAACCGCTTTCCAAAACACAGGGACAAATAAGTAGGTCCGCGTCAGTTGGATACACAGTAAATTCATAAAACATTTTTTGGTCCTTTCTCAGCGGACTTGTATTTAGATTTTCACACCATGTAGCTTTCAAAATATGAATTTTGGGAACTAAAAACTAAGTTGCACGTCTTACTCAATGGCGCTCGGTACTCAAATAAATACTGTACTATACTGCTGCATTTTTAAAAATTTCAAGTGATGACAAATATATATATATACCTTCGCACGCTTGATGAGTTCTTTTTGAGCAGCGGGAACGTTTTCCGTTTTGCCGCCCCAAGCTTTAAGCACTGAGGCTTGAAGAGCTCGACCAAACGAGAAGGTCAAAGCCCAGGGTTTACGCAGCGGAATGGTGTTGATCGCGTTCAGGTTCACAGTAGCCTCCTCTTCACTCTGTCCACCAGACAGGAATGTCACACCTATAACATAATTAAGACGACCAATAAATACAATGAAGAGCATCCACAAGTCAAAAAAGAGTTTCTGCAAACGTCAAGCGTATCGCGAAGTGAAAAAAATACACAAGTAATCACCAGTAACTGCCGCGGGAACAGCGCGAGAGAGTGCCAGAACTGTCGCCCGAGCATTATCCAAGAAAGTGGATTTATTGGGGCAATTCTGACCAGAAGTGACCATGTTCGGCTTCAATAGGGTTCCCTCCAGGAACACGTGGTGGTCGTTCAGAGCCTTGTACACCGCAGCGAGCACGGTTTCGGTAACCTTCTGGGCTCTGTCAACGTCATGATCACCGTCGGGGAGCACCTGAGACAAAAAGGTTTTTCTGAGATCACGGTATGACACATATCCTGCATGACTGCCTCCCAGATGATAATGTAGAAATTGTAGACAGATAAATTAGTTGAAAATATTTTCTCACCTCAGGTTCCACGATCGGGACGATGCGCTCCGACTGACAGATGGATGCGTACCTGGCGAGTACATTCGCATTCTCCAAGATGGCTTGATAAGATGGGGTATTTTTTGTGATCTTCAACACGCAGCGCCACTTGGCAAACTGACACCCATCCTTCTTGTACTGAGCGCAACGCTGTTGCAAGTCATCCAAACCTGAAATAGGACGCTTGATGAGCTGGGACTGAGAGAACTACAAAGGGATTAGAAGTACGGTACTGCATTCCAGCCAATGCGTCCAACTTGAATTGTTTGCAGAAATGAAATTTGTGAGGCCTCGTTTAAAACAATTACTAAATGTATATTTTATGCTGATTCGTGAACAACTCAAGACCGGACATTTGGAAGATGGAAACTGTACGGTACCAAAACATTTCACGGATTTATACTTCCATTTCTTGATTTACAGAACTACAGTATACGAAGATTACCCATGAACTACACACAAATAATTTCGACTCGGTGCTTCAAGACGGCATTAAACTTTAAAGAAACAGGATTAAAGCTCAAATGAAACATCAATGAAAATCTTTCTCAAGTTTTGCAATATTACTTTATGGCGATTTTTCTCTCTAGTAATATTCAAGATGAAGCTGAACTCAGAGATAAATTTAAATATACTGTACATCAAAAGATTCACTCAAAACTGCACGAAAATATCTCAAGAACTGAGAATGTCGGAAATTGAACTTGAGCTACGAAATTATGTTCACTTCGAACATTTTGAGATGGTGTTCACTTCATGACATAGGGATATGGCCATCTGAAATGCACACATGAAAAACTTTTGAACATTCATTTCTGTCAGCATTGTCAAAAAATAGGGCTAAAAAAAAGTTTACAGATCACATCAAGTTGGTCACCAATTAACTACTGAACCACAGCAAAAAAGGCAGTTCTTATTAAAAAAAAAAAAAAAACTTATGGAGAAAATAAGATAATCAACTTTTGAGTTCAAACTTCTGATTTTCAAATCGCGGAGAAAATTGTGGAAGGAAAGAAGAAATGAACAATCAACAGTTCTGCCTTTTCTAGCCACAATAATTTGCGTATCATAGGAAGTTGAGAACTTCGAAATTTCACCCATGAATCAAATTTTAAGCAAAATAATATTAAGCTCACGCTTCTACCATACTTTTTAAATTTGCTAAAATAGAGATTTCCGAAGTTCATCAGAGATGATTTTGTGGATATCCGGAATCAATTAAACGTTTTTCACTAATAAGTGTACTGAAATGTCTCACATGAAAAACATTTCGCATACCAAATCGAATCCAGAATCAAAATTTTTGTTTCACGCAGACATGTTCAATATAATTCAGGGTAAAGTTTTCAATTCAAACATCTGCATTGAACATAAATTACAGCTAAAACACCTCGGGACTCCACCGATTATGTTTAAAACTAATCGCGAAAGGAAATAGCATAAGAAAGATCGACTGATCAAACCAAATGTACGGATCAGGTTGAACAAAATTCAAACCTGCAAAAAAATGAATGAATCACAGAGGCATTCCAAAACTCAGTATAAACTTGCAGGAAATAAAGGATCAACATAGACGCCTATTGTTTCCTTACATGAGTCAATTGGAGGCAATGCGACAGACGTGAAAAAATCGCGTCATCGAGTAATGTTTGTAAAACAAACCTTGCGTCGTGCACTCGTCCTCGGAGCCGAACAAAGGTACAACACCCTTGTCGACCTTGATGCCGGGGATAATGCCCTTCTTCTTCAACACTTCCACAAATGGAGTTCCGTCGTCAGTCTTCTGGTACAATGTCTCATGGAACAGGATGACGCCACTGATGTTCTCGGCAACAGCGTCATCGGCTGTGAAGAGCAACTGATGGAAAGGCATCAAGGTAATACGAACAATTCATCACATATGAAATCACTACAGCACTAAACAAACCTGACGATACAGGCGACGGTTTTCTTCGTTGTTCTCTACTCCGATGCTGGAGAATCTCTTTCCGCAAGTACCAGTGGACTCATCGGCTGCCAAAATACCCTTCCCGGGAGCCACAATGGCTTCGGCGATCTGCCTAAGCTCGGCCTGGACCTCAGGCGGTGGATAGTTGAAATAAGTAGTCATACTGAGTTAAAACTTTCGATTAAGTACAGTCACAGATCGAAAATCCCACAAGCTGTTTCTTTCGTTCGGACTTTGTTTTTCCTTCGAAGTTGTATTCCTGCTTCTGGAAGCTTGTGTGTTCGATGCCAGAGCCAGTCTTGTTGTAGATGCTGTTTTTAGCTTAAGACTTACGAAGTGACTCTTATTAGAAGTCAGGATTCACAACAGCCTCAAACTAATTATATTCAACCATATTCCCTATTATGTTTCGGGGAGCACTCACAAACTACGCCAAGTGCTGAAAGTCTGCAACAGCGCACTTGAAAAGACACAGCATACATCGGACAAGGCAACAAAGAAACAGACGATAACAGTGGGAAACACAAAGATGCATCAAGAAAAATCCGGAGCTATCCTAGTTGGGGGGGACCCACAACTGGGGTCCCCCCAACTAGGATAGCTCCAAATTTTGATATTCCACGTTATAACTCGTCTTGATCACACAATCACAAATAACACCCATATGATCTGGACTAGATAAACAAGCCTCATGTTAACGTCAACATCGACTTGAAGTTCAACGCTGAGCACCTTATAAATCGTACGGCGTACTTCGGAAAAACAGCTCCAATGAAAATGTTCACACTTGAAGCCGGTTCTGTAAATGTACATAAATCCAGTACATAAAATTCGATCCCCAGAGCAATCTCAAACATGAATCATTGGCACTCTTGTCCGGGTTCCGCGCACGCGAAGACATCGAATAACATTCTGTAAAGCCACGACGTTCGGAGCCGGCCCTTACAAAACTGAGCACAGTCGACTTGAACGTGTGGGACATCCTATGAATTTATCAGAGCGGGTCCAGAAAGAACCGCCTTCATGCTGAGAACTCGATGTCAGTCGCGCGAACAGAACGAACACGGCATACCGTGGGAAAAATTAAAGTTGTGAACACTGCTCAACCGAATGGACAGCGAACTCAACAGCAACTAAAACTCTACCGCTAGGGCACCGCGAATTTAAATTTCCCTAAATAAGATATTTGCACACAAGTCCGTTCATCTCAAAAATTCAATGGAAGATGCACACATCCGAAGCACAGAGAGAAATGCAACAAAATTGATGCATCGAGAGCTCGAATGCGGGAAATGTAAAAAGACACTGTGCGCCAGTCTACGGCGCAGTTCCCCGTCTGAGTTCGCGCTGCTGCCGTGGGCTCGCCGACCTGCGCGCTGTCACGTGATCTTGCCACAAGTGGTGTGGTATCATTCGGAGGACGACTCCGCAACTATTCCAGGGAAAGTAACACGGATTACGGAAGTACGGGATCCGAATTTTTCATGCTTTCACTTGGTTCATTCCTAATATTTTTAAAATTAATATATCATGATATTGTTCGTTAAGAAGAATTGACGTTGAAAAAATCAGTTGTGGAATACACGTTATCACTCACCGAGATTACATCTGTCTGGTGATCGAACACTTACAGTCCCTTCGCACCCTTTGTGTCTCCATCACAGGGGAATGAAAAGGAATCCATCGACCGACTGGCGACCGGTTTGATGTGCGTGTGCTGTAACATCCTGTAGAAGCCATGACCTTCACACGGTGGCCCTATCGCCACTGTGGAACACAGCAATTCGAAATCATACGCGGTGAAGTACAGTCAAGTAATGCTGCAGGAACATTCAAAATGTTACTGACTGAGTATGAAGAACAGTGTGTGTACCTGCATAAAGAAACTAAACCATTCCTGAATGAGTTTCATTGTGTCGAACTTTCCCGCATGTGAAATGCATTTTTCCTTGAGATTGCATTATAATTAATTTCATGGGTTCCAGCCACTCACCTTACGATCGTAATAAACTACAAAACTTGTGCGTTTTTCAGCACAGGAATGTGACCGTAATATTGCATAGCATAAAACTGAAGTTCAATTCTGATAACTAAGTGATCATAACTTTTTGATTTTCTCAAATAATTATGAAGAGGAGAAGTTGTAAAACTATGCTTTTCTTGTAGTACCTTCCTTCTAAATCTGTGAAAAATTCTCAATTTTCAGGTCAAAACTGGTTAAAATTTGTGCATTTTCTGGGGTGGGGGGGGGGGGGGGGGGTGTGAAATAATTATGTAATGTTAGTCATTTTTTCCTCCGAACATTTTCGTGATGCGTTTTTTTTTTTCGTCATGCAGGGACTCGTTGTAATAGCAAGATTTCAATGTGTGCAAGTACAACGCACTCATTTTTCGTACCATCCCTTTCCACGAACACTGTAAAGCGCATCAGTGTAACATAATTCTTCAAAGAGTAACATAATTCTTCAAACCAAGTATCACGATAATCTTACCGTATACAATACCATGACATTCGCGAAATTCTTCAAGTTCATCAAATAACCAGAGTAAGTAATTAATGATTTTAAAACAAATGAAGCAGTTTTCGCTAGCTGTGCGTATCATGCACGAACAAGTTGATTCGTTGGTATTCCCTTTCGTCAGTTAATCAAAATTTGGCCTCAGCAGCAAAACATTTGCTTGTTAAAAAGCTGTCGTGCTGTACTGCAGTACAATATACCGCAGTGTACTTGCAGAACTTCTGCCTTCCAATGATTCTAACTGCAAAACCTGAGCCAAGTCAGTGAGCTCGTTGATCGAATAATCAAGATTTACGTTTTCGTCGACTGACGCCGACCATGCTGACACACCTCCCGTCGATTCACCCGCTCCGAATAAAATGCTGTCACTGCCGACGTTGCTATGCAGGAGGCTGGGCTGCACAGTATATACAATGCTGAATTAACATAACAGTGGAATTCTCATGCCCTGGAATAATTATGACTGGCTGAAAACGATATGCAATTTACTCTCACTTCCCGAATTTCCCCTCGCGAATAATCGAAACGGAGATTTTACTTTCTCTTAGACATGATCGAGACGATGGTATACAGTTATAGCACTTATCCATAGTAGAATGGTAGTCACAGTCGCACAGTATTCATAACTTTCATAAAAACGATGCTCTAAGAATTTAAAAAAATTGAACCTTTGAATATTTCTTTATTCACAATCGATTTGAATGTGATGAGGGCACGATACGATTCAAATATTTTTTACCTGATGGGTATGCCGCAGACCAGATTGTTTTCTTGAAAATTTTGGAAAATCGTGTTCGTGGAACTGTGATTTACAGAAAATTTGCATAATGCAACCCAAATTTCATATCAAACAAAGAGACAGTCTTTTTTATTTTTTGGAATGACGTGGATCCTCTTATTGTACTGCAGGTCTGCAGCAATACTATAAGTACAGTATTATGCAGAGAAAAATTATGCATTCGAAAATAAATTCTCCTCGACTTTCAACTTCCAATCTATCTTTGTCCCTTCCGAATAGGGGCACCTATACCGATGAAGAAGCCAATTGAGTTTTGACGTGCCATTTATTATAATTTGTCGAATCTACAAGCGACATCTATAAATAATAATAAACTGAGGTTTAGCTATAGTCAACTCAGTACATTAGATGGAAACTAGTACTGCTCCAACAACTCCTCCTAAGACAATGAAAACTAGCCGGAACCCATCGGCATAGAAGTTCAATTGAATTTAATAGATTACGGAATTTTGTGTTGTTTGGATACATTAATTGAATTATTATTGAGACACTATAGAAATCTCAAATGTTTAGGCAACACTGGGATGAATGTTGGGGCATACAATTTTGCATCAAATTCTTTCTTGTGTATGTTACGCTGCTTCCTAAATACTGTATTAAGTGTAATGTTATGTATGTGATGCTTGGTATGAATCCATAGGAAGAATTAAAGAAATGCCGCGCGCGAGGTCGTGATTCACACGGGCACCCACACACGGGATGCTCTTAGTGACATCTATGTAAATATATAAAAGCCACAGAAAGGAGGTTCATGATATCTTAGTAGGTGAAGGGAGAGGTACCTTCAAATGAAACAAAACGCTTTTATTCGTCGACCGTTTCGTTTGAAAATTCAGCTGTCATTTCTCGTTAGTTTTTTTTTTAACTTCCAGAAAACGTGAGGACCAGTCAGGTCGTCTATTGTATGATGGCTTGCCATTGTTCCGCATGAAAAGCAAAATGTGCGGGATTGGAAGCTTTTCTCACAGCGCTTTCAGAAGACATGCGTTTGATGACGAGGTACTGCTGTATCTGCAGCAGACGTTGAGTTTCTGAATAGCATGAAAGCAAGGAAAAGTAACAAGACAGTCGATTATGAAAAATAAAATCCAAGAAATAATGATCGTTGAAAGTTCTACGAAATATCTTGTTTTTCTTTTTTTCTGAATCATTGGAATAAGCATGACTCACGTGAAATCACTCTTTTTTGTGCAGAACTCTCGACGTCAAAATGAAATGAAAATTGTTCGCGGATGAAGGCGATCATAACTTTCCAATGTAACTTCAAAGAGAAAACATTTATAAATTTTCTCCGTGTCGAAAAAAAGGAACGCGCCCATCATGAAGAGATAGAACTGCTGCTGAAAAAATAAATACGAAATATTATTTTTGGAATCCGTGAAAGACAGTCGGTTTCCGAAGCAGTCATAAACTCATCACTCGGACGACGCTAATTACCGGTTCTCTTAGAATACCATTTTAGATAAAATGGTTGTCTGCTACTTCTTTTCATGTAAATGTTTAAATTTCATCATACATGCGTTTTCTACATGTGTGGTTCTTCCAAATTATTTTCACAGTAGCTTGAAACTATATTGAGATTCTTCCTATCGACCAAAGGCTCCATCAGCATAGAAAAATACGTGCGTCAACGCTTGCATGTGATTTGTTCTAATTTTTGTGATTGAAATATTCATTCCGTCGCGATCTATTTTATTATTATTCAAATCAGCGACATAATTGAAATTTCACGTCGAACCTCGATCGGCAGGGTTCCAATTGTAGATTCTTTACTCAAACGAACAACGCGCATTCCTCAAGAAAAATATGACAACGGACTTGCTGAGGGGATTGGGTTCAACATTTTTCTTCCTCTCTTTTATCACCTAAAGAATCATGTTAAAATCATGCTGTGTTATTAAAATCATTTCATTGATTCCCATCAAACTCATCGAAAATGAATATAATAAATCTCTGTGACCCTCTTTTATTTCAAGAATAATTTGCATAATTTTTTCATCTTCGCCATCATGGCAAACATTTGTCAAATTCCCAGAAATATCTCTACAAACAGTCAAGATTTTTCGATGAACAGCAGGCATATTTTAAATATGTTTTTCTTATTTTGTGTGTGCTGCTCATGATAATATGCACGTCCGTGAAATTGTAGATTATTCAAAACTGCATTAATTAAACTTCAATCTTATGCCACCAAAATTGACCGTGTGAAAAATATGCATCCTATAAACGCAGGTTAAATATTTCCCCTCTTTGACTTTTGACCGCATATGCATTTCATACTCAAGAAGCGAAGAACTTCGAAATGTGATCTTGAAGTGGGTTTACATGAAATGCCAAAAAATGAAGACAACGTAAAATGCAATGCCATGGTGTCGCCGGAGAAACACTAAAATATTTCTTCAGGAAAGAATGTGTCAAATGCGTAGTCAATTTTTTTTATCTTTATTTTATATTTTTGGTCTTCCTCATGCATTGGCAAGTTCATGGCACGCTCCAGAAAGTTCTTCCCAGTTTTCCATTTTTCTGGAGACCCCCGAGACGCAGGGATGGATGTCAGGTGCGGGGTCGGTTTCTGCTCACTTCTTTCTCGCCGTTTCGCAGTTGATGTGCGGCATCTTAGCACGCAGCGAAGCACGATGACTAAGATGGACGGGCACAGGAAGAAACGACTCCCGGATTGAAGCCCACACCGGTTGAAAAGTTGATGCATTTTCCCTGCCTAGAACCTGTCAGTCCCGGGGTTCTGGAACACGTCCAGGTGCAGCCTCGACGGGACGAGCAAATAGCGAGGCGAACGTTTCGATGGGAATTCTTCTAGTCGATCCGTTGCGAGACAAGCTATATCGTGGGGTTCCGCGAGAGAAGAGATTTATTGGAGAATGCACCTGGGGGACGCGGTTTAAGAGCTTATTTATAGTCGGGTTCACCTGGTAATGGACACCGGATTGCCTCGTGTTTCCTGCTGACGTATAGACCGACATAAGTCTCTGCCTTTTGTATATTCCATTGCGATTTCGACGAATCGTGGACTGTTTTCTCTCTCTCTCTCTTTTTTGTGTGTGCTTTATTTTCAACCTGAGTGGCTGCGCTCGAGAGAGCATGAGCCGAAATGACTCACGAAGTCATGAAATACTCGCATGCGTCAGGGAGATTTTACAGTATTCATATTTTTAATGGAGCGTGTTTTTGATTAATTATTTGGCAACCGTAAAACTTTACTAGGCTCCACCCTCGAATGAGTTTGCGTCGAAGCTCACAAGCATGGTTTTGAATGCAGCTTCACAGGCCTTCGCCAAATTTCACGAATCGAAAATCTGCTGAACCGAGAAAACTGATCTGGGGAAAATTGGAAGGGGTTCTTCATAAGTTCTCGACACGTACGTGGCTAGTTCTAAGAACGGACGGAGCCACACGCAACAACATAACATGATATTGATTATTAGTCCTTGCAAGCACTTTTAGCATCATAATGTTGTATTTCATCATTTCTTCGCAAAAAAAAAAAAAAAACGTTTCGTTTCATCAAAGATGAGATGGAGAAAAGAGAGGGTATATATTCCCTTATTTTCAAAGCGAGAAACTCTTCACGCTTGAATGATTTCCGGGTATGGCTCCCAATTCAATTGCTGGTACCATACAGGTTAAATAATTTTGATTGGCAAATTTCAGGTGAAAGAACCATTCTGAGGAAAAAATTTCTTAAAAAAAAATCCTGGTTAATTTTGGTGTTTCTTTTGGATTTGGAGGTTGACCCTAAAATTTTAGCTTCAAGGAGTTGAACAATAAGGGAAGGTAGAAATGGAAGAAAACCTGTGCAAATTGTATGAAAGGAAATTGAAAGGTTGTTGTAACTTAATCTCACAGTAGTTTTCATTCCTACTTCAAAAAAATGAGTCCGTGACTAACCAAAATAATTAATTCCGAGACCCTGACAGATTTTTCGCATGATCAAAATGTGTGTGTAGGATATTTATGACGATAACATGTGAACATAGCGACGGTAAACAGAAGAATGAAACATTTTTTTCACTAACAAGATGCAGTATATAAGTTACTATTCCCGTAAATTTCAAGTCCCAATTTGGAAATTTTTATGTTTGCTTCTTACATTTTAGGTGGTTTGGATCGGTTTTAGAAAGTATTTTCAGCCTTTTCTTTTGCGTTTTTGTTGTTGTTGTGAGGTTGATGCCAGGAATTTTCCAGATGTATTTTAAAATTTTCAGCTGAAGATCAGGGAGACCTCTGGAGAGTCACAAAACTGCAAGCTGCATTCAATCTTTCTCCTGCTATTGATCTTGCTCAGTTAACTCCACATTAAAAATTATGCAGCATTGATGAAATACCCGAGTATGTGGACGAGATTTCATCCTACAGTCGGTGAAGGAACGAAAGATGTGATTTGAACTATACTGACAAAGAACAAGCATGAAAGGAATCACATTCCCCGTATATACCTCCTTTTTTTCGACGCAGTTGATGTGAAAAGCAGAAAAGGCTGATTCTGTCACGCACCGTTGCTAGAAAGCAGACACATGTGCCACGTCTGACAAAAAATGGGGGACAGGAAATGAGATGTGAAGCTTGTTTCGGTACTGCAACGGAAGAAAAAAAAAAAGAGATTGGCTCCTGGGTTTTCATTTCCGTGCGTAATGCTGTGCCTTTGCAGAGAACATGGTTCGAGCAAAAATGTGTGAGAATTTTCATCAGAATGGCATCGCTGTCAAACCATTCGTAAGGCGTTGTTCCGCCTTCCCTTTTCTTATTTTTTTTGGTCCGATTCTATCCTGCGGACAGAACGACTTTTCATTTTTCACGAGATCCTGGATTTAATTGGCATAGAAAGCGAAATTTACAACATTATCTTCATATCATAGTCACCAACACGTAAATTATCCTTTGATCGCAACGGAATTTGCTCAGAAAGAAGACCTGATAGTTTCATAATTCGTATAGCAATTCTCTCAGACCTCTTCATAAATTGGAAAATTTCTAAAAACAAACTCTTACTGGTTCCCCAGAATGTAATGTTGAAAAAAGTCTTTCTTTCATTTGAAATATAATACCTGCCCCATGAAAAATATCTTTGTCTGATTTATTTTTCTTGATTTTTTTTTGCAACTGACCTGATTCAAAGATTCTTTGTTCATCAATCTTGACCCGTCTTCATGCGCCCTGGAATATTTTAAAAGAAAATAATAATATGCAGTAATATCATAAGCTCTGCATCATTTCGAAAGAGATATTTTTATGCATGCTAACTCAAAAAAAAATGCTCGAAGGATAAATATAGGGGCATATCTTAAATGCGACGTCCATCAAACGAACAGAGCCAGGAACACAGGAAAATGGAAGAAAAATGCGAGAAAAACAGACTGGCGAGTACTGTATGAATAATTCACAAGAACAGTAGCTCCTCACAATATTCGCATTATTGTCAATGCAATCTATTATGGCAAGTGTTTTTGCTCCTGTTTTCCAGACGCACAAAATTTCCAGTTTGACAACAACATCGATCATCTTGGCTGTGTGGGAGGAATTTACTTTAAAATACCGAGCGAGTGTCTCGATCTGAAACTGAAGATAATAAAATATTGTATATCCGACGAAGACAAAAAAAAAGAACTCAAATTTATGGGAGCGGAATCGGATCTGTTAAAAGCTTTCAAGTTGTTGTCTTTTTCGGGAGCACCCCCATTGATTTACAAATCATAAACTTTGACAGCAAGATATTCGACCGAAAAACACTGCAATATTCCTGAAGTTTGAATTGATAAACTTTAAAATCGGAAGTTTCGATTAATTTTGAATCAAATTTAAGCAAGGAAATATCCCGGAAGTCACTTGAAAGTTGAAACACAATACAGTAATGAGACATAAAACGTACGATTAAATGAGTGTTGGAACTGAGCGCTTTAAACTGTTCACAACTTTCAAAGCAACTTTATTTCCACAGAATCAGGAACTTTTCTAGAATGAATCAGTCAAAGCGATGAAAAACCGATTTGTGGTTACAAATTACCGCATTTTGAATTTGAGAAATATTGAGAAGTTTTATAATTTTGAATTTTTTGATCTATTTTGAATCAACTTTAGTCAGACAAAAAATTCCGGAAGGCAATTGAACTTTAAAGGCTAAATGCTGCCCAGAATCAATCTCAAGAGCGCGGAAATAAAATCGGAAATTTGTGTGGGGCTTAAATATTTTTTAATTGCTCACCTAATTTTTTTTCTTCTAACAGAGAAAAAAGGTGCGAAACGTTGGAAAGCTCTAGATTTTTCCTATGAACAAGGAGAACAAGTTGGGAAGCCATCTGGAATCAAGACATTTCTTCAGAATCGAATAACACGGGACATTGTTCACCCACCGTCTTGCCCTGGTCACGGGGTCGAGGGAAGAGATTCCGTGTCATAATCCCCCGTGTCCCCCCCCTGCTCTATACAGTCTCTATAGCTCTCATCCTGGCCATGGAACATTCTGTCAACGACAGATGCCTCGTCAGTGACTCGGCCCCCTTATTAGGATTTCTTCTTCCTTCCCTTCATCTTCTCCTAATAACACGCATTGGATGTTGAGCTTCGGATCAATCCGACGAACGTTCCGTCCGCGCTTTTGTTCGCGGAGAACTCAACCCAGAGGGGGTCGTCGAAAGGAGGCTCAACTTTCCTGGATTATAAACTTTTTTTTGGATCCCCGCGGTGACGACATATCTGGGGATTTTGAGTCTCAGTGATGGGAAGAGACGTTGATGGAAGTCGGATTTTTCGGGTTTCGTGAGTCATCCTCAAACGATGAGGGAATGGTACATTATACGACATCAATCAATACGAGTACGTTTCCCATCGCCCTTTCCAAAATCAGCGTCATCATGGACCATACTTCAACTGTATATACGTCTTCGGATCGGCAACATTTTCAGGTGATTATGAATTTTTGGACATCCTAGTTTCTTGCACTTGAAACTGTATCTGAATTCGAGGTAAAAAAAAATACCGTGGATTTATTCCTCCAAAATCATCCCCCGATGAAGTACAGTACTTCAAGTTTTTCCACATTTTACTGTTTTTTTATGAAAAAGAAAAATAACAAATTTTCGAGGAAGATTCCAGTTGGGGAGGAGCTACAGTATTAGCATCGATGTCTTGTTCAAGAATTTCCCGACCTGATCTATATTAATGTTCCTTCGTTTCAGATATATTCCGAAAAAGTTTCCTTTAAAATATCGTTTCCTCGCAAAATAAGACGGGATAGCAATTTGCAGTGAATTCCGCAATTCTTGGGCACCGTTGATGGAAGCATTGGAATCGATTTCTTATGGATGCACTCTTGATGGTGTGATTTCGCACCCGTGAAATCCTCGAGATTTGGATGCAATTCGAGAAATTGCTATTCGAATCGTCCAAGAATCTGAACACATGCAGTGTTTCCTCCAAAAATCCGATCCAAAAATATTTCAATCTTGACATTTATCTTAAATCATTGCAATAATTTAATCGTTTCAGTCGAATATAATCTTGTCCAAATTATATTATAGAAATCAGGCAGAAGATATAGACCAGCCGCCGAAATATGTTTTGGAAAAAATTGCGCAAGTACCTGTGCTGGCAGTTTAATTTCCATTGCTTATCTTATTAGAGTCGTGTTTCATGAATGCATTTATTTCGTTCAGATTGATATTCGATCACTTATTGACCACTGCTCTTATTTTTCCTCATCAAGTTTAAAATGGGAAGAAGAAGAAGTGTTGTACGTGCATTTCCTCACATCTTGAAAATACTGTACAGGTTACCATGCAAACCCAAGTGTGTGTTCTGTGACATTGCAATGCTGTCCTGTAATTGAAAAACCCAAAATATGTAAAGTGGACAATTATGTCAAAGATCTAAACACCAAGTCTTGATGACGAAAGAAGGTTTCTGATTTTTTCCAACTTGTTTCTTCGTGATGCTAAACGTGGCATTTGCGCTTCAGTTGCATTTCACAAGGAAAAAACTCTCCAAAACATGGACATAATGAGATGGCAATCTTAAGTAAATCAACTTGATTCTGCTTTAGGTCTATGTATTAATCTATCATTTGTTTCTATAGGATTCTGATTTAAAAAAGAGGGTAGTCAAAGGTTTCGTTCCGGTGTATTCGAAAGTCTAAACTTTCTGGACTATGTCTTGCAGGAAAGTCAATATAAATACGGCGTGTCATTAAAAAAACGCATTCACAAAATTTTTTGAAGTATTATTAAGATAAAGGTGATATTTTCAAAATATGAAGCGCAGAAGGAAACGTTTGAACTCCATAAAATGAATTTCGCTCGAATTTCATCAATTTTAAAATGGAAGAAATGCAAGAGTTTTTTGTGCATCTTTATATGTGATTTTTATATTTCATCTTGAAAATGCAGTCCAGTAAAGTTTACCATCAGGCACGAACACGTGTTTGGGGAAAGTGGAAGCCTCTTTTCAAAGTTTGCATATACAATATTATATATATCAAGGATATCAACCATATTGGATCAAATATATTGGATTCAAATATCAAAGGACATCACATATATTGAAAAATGCATAAAAACTCTTCACTGAGCCAAATCTTGAGTCAGCTTTCGGTTTAGAAATTATTATTGGCAGCAACTCCTGGATACCATGTGGGTCTATTTTTATTTTTTTTATACAGGAAATACAAAAATATGCATCTGAGTTTGTGTTCGAGTGGCTGGTTGAGACTTGGGGAAGTTGGTATACATACAAGCAGCAGTGGAACGAAAAGCTTCAGCCTTGCTGCTGGTGCTGGTCTTATATATAGACTCTCAGAGAGATGGTGTTCCAAGCACTCGTAGACCGTATCAATCCTCTTTTGTCAGGCCCTCGACTTCCTCCCGTGATATGTTGATGAAACTTCTTCTTGCTTTCTTTCCCCATCTTTCCCCGATTTTTCCATACGGATTTTATTTTTTTCATCCTTCTATTCTTCCTCTCGTGAAGAACGACGAATTTTCGTAGTCAACGATGAAGTCAAACTCGGGAGAAGTAATGGGCCAAAGGGGGGGAAGCTCCGGGAAAAAGTTCGTATCCCGACTTTCAGCACTATACTGAAGAGCCTCTCCCCTTCTTTTCAAAAAGTGGAACTTCTTCGAGAAGGGAATTGTTCTGACCCGGTCTGATCGGTGTTTGCGGAACGCGACGTGATGTGCAAACGGAAAACCAAGTTTCGTTTTCCTCCGAGCCTTTTATTTATTTTTTATTTTTTGTCCAGCAGGACCCTTTCTTTTTTGAATTTAAAGTAGGCTCCACGGTCACAAGGCCTGGGAAATTCTTCCGGAATTTGTCGTCTAGCTCACGTATATATACCGAGGATTGGCAGTTGCAATATATACCTGATGAATTTCGAGCGAAAATAGACTGTGCCTTTCCAGCAGTCGACTATATTGACAGACAAAGAGGGAAGTCCTTCCCCGCCTGGAAATTGATGTGCTGTGGGCGTATGGCCCGGGATTTCATTCCCGAACATGTTGATTGACAAATCTGGAGAGTTTTCTTCTTTCTCTACTCATGAGTCATGACATGGGAAGAAAAGCGGTATTTTCAAATGAAAAAATGTCTACTTTAAGCAATATCAAGACGATAGCCTATATACATGTGGAGTCATTGCTGTATGTCTCGACAGTTTATTTTCTGCTCAAAATATTTTTTCTTGAGTCTTGGTCTCAATTGTGTAATATTTTGAATAAATATACAAGAAATCGATCGAATGACAACGTGAGAGAGTTTGACCGCGAAAGTTTTGTTACTTCCTAAAATTTTTTTTATAAAGTTATCTATCATTTTTAGATATACGAACACCACATGTCCATGAAGACGAAAATAGGTTACGTTGACTTGCCATTTTTTGAAAAGTCACCAGTGTGCATCTTTTCATTCGCGAACACGCGCGCAGTGGAGAATAAATTTGAAACTTTTCCACGCGAATTCTATTGAATCATAAACTTTGCTTCAACCCAAGAAAGTCGAACTGCAAAAACAGTATTCGCTTTTCTGACGATAAAAAAAAAACAGAGAACCCTGTAAATAAAAGGAAAGTTACGCATTTCCAAAATTTTTTTAGGCTCGCTATTCAATGCTTAATGCTTTTTNTTTTTTTTTTAGAGACATGGCATACTTGTCTTCGGCATTATTCTTCTTGTGTGTCGAAAAAAAGGAAAGGGTATTTTTCGTTGTTGGATGCTTTTCTATATTTACCTTCGCATATACTTGCCTTCGCAAAAATTAAAAAATATGTAAGAAATTTGATAACCAAAATAAAAAAGCAGGCAATATTTCTTCCTGGATTTTGATCCGTGCATACGTAATTTTCCAAAAAGTCATGAATTTCTTCATGTCTGTTGACTAAAGCTCCACGGGGATATTTTTGACAAAAATATTCAAGTGTATACCCGATAAGGAATCAGCTGGCATGATTCAGTATAATTGCGTTTGGTTTTCTAACATACACATTTACTGGGAACCACTCTCACATATAATTCAGTACACGAAAACTTCACCGACAAAATATCTGTTGAAATTTGAATAATAAAAAAATGGAAAATTTACGTTGGCTATAAGTCCTATAACCCGAGTGGGGGTGGGACATCAGCAGCAGTAATTTTGCACCCCGAATACTGTATCCCGAAATCATTGCTCGCGGGCACGAAACTTGATCAGTCAACGTTTCCCGCATTTCTAGGTCAGATCTGCTGTGTTCCAGAACTACTTTGTTTCGCGGATGACATGTATGCTTCTTCGAGGCGAATCAACCATGGCCCTGTCTCAGTCTCTGGACTTCACTCTTAGCTGATCCTGGGTTTTCTTTTTCTTTTTTTGTTTTATCTCGTCTCATCCAGACAAAAGGCGAAGGGATGAGGATGTATACACACATCGAGAAGGAAAAGCATGCAGTGGACCGGATCTCCGCGGGAAATGTCGAAGTTTTGCCGTATAGTCGTGGCGTGTTCTTTCTTCTTCTTCTTCTTCTTCCTCTCTGATTGCGGCTTGTGTTTTTGGTTTGTTGTTGTTGCTGCTGCTGATGTTTTTGTTGTTCCATATATATATATATGTTGCCCTTGTTCTTGTTCGGACTTGTTTTCTTCGAGACGGAGACACACGCGGGGGGGAGGGGAAGGGATTTGTCTGCAAAGGGGAACGACATTTGGCAGGGGAGGCCAAAATTGAGTTCGGCGCTCCGAGGCTCGCATATACACTCGTATATATACAGAGGAAAAGAAAGAGATGGAGAGAGGAAGAAGTCAGGCAGCTGGAAAGTTCTCCATCATTTTCGTTCATCGTTCAACAGAAAGGGAGGATCGGGACGACCGAGGTTCTGCGACTTTTAAAAAGAAATCATGTCTCGCTGACGTCCGCAAGTGGCGTCCTTGAGTTTGGGATTTCCTATCCCAAGTGTCGTCCTTTTTCGTGCTGCTGTTTTTTTTTTTTTCTTCTCATGCACGCGGCAACAGCCAAAAGAAAGTCGGTCGCCACAGGCGAAGTACACACATGATGCGAGAAAGTGTGCTTCACGGGGATTATAGTATTTTTTAAGTGGAAAAAACCACAATTTTTCAATGGTTAGAAGCTGATCTAGAACAATTACTTTTTTTTGTCTGCCACGACGCGAAATCTCCTTACCTTCTTGCTTAAATTTGCAGGGTCAGCAAAAATAGTAGACCAGCTTGTGAGCAAAAAGAATTTCCACATATGGAAAATTTCCGGGCACAAGTAATGTTATAGAAGAACAAATAGCTTGTACTGTAATTTGTTCGTCGTCTTTGAATTATGAAAATGTACCTCGAAAATAATCATGGTTAAATATACAGTATTTGAGCAGAAAAGGATCATTCAAAGATCACGTCAATAATCGAAATTTAATGTCTTTCCCTCCGCAGCTTTCGAAAAATCTCAACTTTCAATTTTCTAATTTTGATCAATTTTTCCACCACGTTTAATAAAATGCTTCGCAATGACATTTTCTTAAAAACATAAACGTATAAGGAAAACCATTCCAGCATTTACGTTAGAGGAAAATGTACACCAAACTCAATAAAGCACCGATTACCGCACGACAAATGCACCTTGCTCACAAAAGTGTATCTTTCAATTCTTGGAATTTAAAAGCTGCACATACAGTATATTGTGAAAACGAATGCCCGAATGTCTACAGAAATGGAAAGCGTTGCATCTATTTAATCGAACGGTTTGTGGCCAAAATGATTCAGCAAAAATATTAAGCAACTTCTGGAAACCGAAAGATCTCACTTTTTGAACCAAGTTGAGATTCAGGAACGTGAATAAGAGGATCATGTACGATTTAATATTTTGAATGATCACCGTGAGTTTTATTCATCCTTGTTCGCGAACTTTAAAATTTTATTGACCATGCATCTGCGGATAACTATAGATGGATCCTTATAATCTGATATTTATTGTTCTGGATAAATAATTTTAATTGACTCTCTGACATGTCTCAAAAACTTGAAAATCCCGGCAATGTCATCAGAGAAGAAAAAAAAACTACTCCTTCAAGCCTCTCTTTTCATGAGAAATTCGCACAAAGTGAAGGTCTGTCTCATGCATGCTGTGTCAGACAATAAGGAACCGTCGCTGGCTTTCAAATTCGGAGCGCCGAAGAAAGGTAAAATGCTGAATTTTCTTCGCAGATGTTGGAGCTGAAGTACCCATTCGAATGACGGATTCCTTTCCAAAATAATAATACTTCTTGAAGAAAATCTTGAGAAGGTGCTTCCCGAATTTTTGAGTACTCCTACTTTTTTCGAAGCAATCGCTCTCGTAAACGATAAGGAGGCAATGGACAGTACATACTCAGACAACCCGGATATGCGCACTAAGCTGCTGAGAACAGAAATGCCGAAATTCGCTTTTAAATTTTTATTTCCACAATAACAAGATCAATTCTTATTAGATTTCACAAGTGTAAAAGCTGAATTTTTTTCATGCAATCTTGGACGCCAAAAAATTTTCAAATACGCAGAAATACCCCAGCCCATCGAATCAATAATAAAACCAAATGAAAACATTTATTAGCAAATTTTTTTCAACATTCAGTTCCTTGCGGACACTCGTATGCGAGTATGAAAACGATAATTCCACTCATTTCCACCGCTTAAAATGAGTTTGATTCTACATAAATTCACATTTCTGTGGAAAATTTTAAATGGATCGATTTACAAAATGCATTTGAGTACACAAACTTGATGAAAACAACCAACAATTTAGGGAATTTCAGAGTTGAAAATTTCGGACACTTTTCCTCGAGTGTTTTTAAGCAACGATTTTTAAACTTGGTAAATGACCCATTACTGATTAATTTACTGCTCTAAGTACGAGATCAATTTCCTTTCTTGGCAGTCGGCAGGTCGGGGGATTAACTTGTAGAAATTCCTCGCAAACATGTTAGCAGTGTGTGACGTTAATCACAACATTTCACATGGACTTCGGGCTTAATGCTAGATAGATATTCAGAAAAAAATGCACGTTCCAGGAGATCATCCGAAGTTCAATTTCACGGCTTAGGGGAATGAAAATCCATTGCGGGTTTCCGCTCGAACGCGCCAATAGGATTTCCGAAATGTTGTCGCGGGTGTAGACGGTCACCTCGCGATTGATCGTTACGTTACATGCTACATCCGCACCTTTTTTTCCCATTTCGTATTGCAGTGAGACCCACATCATCAGACATGCTGACGTCCCGACTTATTGTGGACAATTTGTCTTAGGAACACTTAAAAAAAAACAATCAGGCCAAGCATCTCGGCAATGTCTCAACATATGTAGGCACTTCTCCAACCATTCTAGAAAAAAAATTTGAAAATTTTTCTAATTTTCAAAATTTGGATATACTCTTGAGTAATTTGATACTTATGTATTCCCAGATAAAAAATGAATGGCATTTTTAATATTTCCTCAAATTTACAATTGAAAACCGTTTAATTTAACGCTTCTTGTTTAGAGTAATCTCTATCAATATGCATAATATACAATACATCCGGCTTTTTCTTATTTGCTTTTTGGAGTCCTATTATTGCGAAAAGATCAGATTCTGCATTTTATTTTTGCACAGTCGTATTTCGTATCTTTAATCCTTTGCCAACCAAGCTGGGAATGATTTGCACTTTTGTGCCACAAATATATCTTAAGAAAAAAACCTAGAATATGTTCAAAACAGCCAAAGTCTGGAAAAATCCAAATTTTTTCTGTTTTCTGCCAGAAACAAAATTCAAAACAAATTATTTACTGCTGGTTGAAATTTTTCACATTACTGCCAAAGGATTAGCATATATCAAAGGATTTTGAAAACCAAGGGTTTTACTTTCCCAAATTTCGCTAGACTTTTTCTTCTCAGTCAAATAAAAACTGCATTTTGGTGACCAACAAACCAAAACTTGCAAGTGAGCCAAAATTTTGTGGTACAACCGTGGTGCCATGCAATGGAAATTGACCCCCTTCTATCCAAGTTTTGAGTTGAGAAACACAATGTTATTACATTTTTTGGGGGATTCATTCCTAATTTTTGATGAACTGGATGAGTAACAATTGAATAAGTTCCCATGCTGGATGTTTATGGGAAATCATGATCCAACATGTGGACAATATCCAACACAGGGACAAGGTCCAAATACCAATTAAATCTGCGTCTCAATATGTCTCATTGTACTACACCTGCGCATTTTCTCCCCCATTTCAAATTGCTCTCCACCATTGCATCATTACTCGTATCATTATTGCATCATCACTGTATTTTTTTTCGTCTTCAAGCTATCCAGCCACCAAATGAACTACAATAAGGCCTCAGGCCGACACGAGGGCGATGAAGGAGCAAGTCGGGGAGGAAAATGAGTTCTGATGTTCTGGAAATAGACTCGGTTCTTATATTATACAGAAATGGAAAGCGTTGCATCTATTTAATCGAACGGTTTGTGGCCAAAATGATTCAGCAAAAATATTAAGCAACTTCTGGAAACCGAAAGATCTCACTTTTTGAACCAAGTTGAGATTCAGGAAACGTGAATAAGAGGATCATATACGATTTAATATTTTAAAAGATTAACGTGAGTTTCATTCATCATCGTTTGCGAAATTAAAAAAATTTATTGACCATACATCTGCGTATAGCTAGATCCTGAATTTGATATGTATTGTTCTGGATAAATAATTTTAATTGACTCTCTGACATGTCTCAAAAACTTGAAAATCCCGGCAATGTCATCAGAGAGAAAAAAAAACTACTCCTTCAAGCCCCTCTTTTCATGAGAAATTCGCACAAAGTGAAGGTCTGTCTCATGCATGCTGTGTCAGACAAGGAACCGTCGCTGGCTTTCGAATTCGGAGCGCGCCGAAGAAAGGTAAAATGCTGAATTTTCTTCGCAGATGTTGGAGCTGAAGTACCCATTCGAATGACGGATTCCTTTCCAAAATAATAATACTTCTTGAAGAAAATCTTGAGAAGGTGCTTCCCGAATTTTTGAGTACTCCTACTCCTTTCGAAGCAATCGCTCTCGTAAACGATAAGGAGGCAATGGACAGTACATACCCGGATATGCGCACTAGGCTGCTGAGAAAGGAAATGCCAAAATTCTCTTTTAAATTATAATTTCCACAATAAACAGATCCATTCGTATTTGATTTCACAAGTCTAAAATCTGAAAATGTTTGATGCAATCGTGGACGCCTAAAAATTTCGAACACGCAGGAATACCCAACAACTTCAAATGAATAACAAAACCAAATAACCAATAACCAACCCAATACCATAACCAACCAGTTCAGACATTTATTAGCAAATGTTTTTCAACATTCAGTTTCTTTCCGATACTCGTATGCGAGTGTGAAAACGAAAATGCCACTCATTTCCCCCGCCTAAAATGAGTTTGGTTCTACATAAATTCACATTTCTGTGGAAAATTTTCAATGGATCAATTTCCAAAATGCGTTTGAGTGACAAATACTTGATGAATATAACTAACCATTTAAGGAATTCCAGAATTAAATACTTCAGATGTTTTTCCTCGAGGGTTTTTCAGCAACGATTTTTAAACTTGGTAAATGACCCATTACTGATTAATTTACTGCTTGAAGTACGAGATCAACTTTCTTTTTTGGCAGTCGACAGATCGGCGGATCAACTTTTTGAAATTCTTTGCAAACATGTTAGCAGTGTGTGACGTTAATCACAACATTTCACATGGACTTCGGGCTTAATGCTAGATAGATATTCAGAAAAAAATGCACGTTCCAGGAGATCATCCGAAGTTCAATTTCACGGCTTGCGGTGACGGTTCGAAGATCAGGAAATAGGGGCAAGGTTTTGTTCGAATTTCCTGATATCCATCTAGGGTAAGGAAGGAGAAAAAAAAAACGAAGCCAGATGAAAGTGGGATATAGAAGATGATTAATCCAGGGAACTCACAGGAGGACCTGTGCGGTATTTCGGTGGAATCTGTGCTGAGTCCCCCCTATTGCTGAAGGGGAATGAAAATCCATTGCGGGTTTCCCCTCGAACGCGCCAATAGGATTTCCGAAATGTTGTCGCGGGTGTAGACGGTCACCACGCGATTGATCGTTACGTTACATGCTACATCCGCACCTTTTTTCCCATTTCGTATTGCAGTGAGACCCACATCATCAGACATGCTGACGTCCCGACTTGTGGACAATTTGTCTTAAGAACACTTAAAAAAAAAAACAATCAGGCCAAGCATCTCGGCAATGTCTCAACATATGTAGGGACTTCTCCAACCATTCTAGAAAAAATAATTGAAAATTTTTCTAATTTTCAAAATTTGGATATACTCTTGAGTAATTTGCTACTTATGTATTCTCAGATAAAAAATGAATGGCATTTTTAATATTTCCTCAAATTTACAATTGAAAACAGTGCTATCCTACAACAAGTTTGACACTTTAGACTCAGCTCTTTTTACGGTTATGTCTTCCTCTTCTAGATACGAATAATAGCACAAGAAGTTTCACACAAAATTCTTTCTTCTTGTTTTGGTTTGCCGACTTTTGCGCTGTCCCCCATTAATGCGCAAGACCTATTTTCTCTTCAAGAATATGTTCCTATACTATTTTCCTGCTGACAGTGACAGATGTGAATTACCGTTTCCTGGAGCCTAGTTCTCTTAATAATATACAGTGGGCCCCCGACTTACGACGGGCCCATGTTACGTCGGTTTCAACTTACGACGATTTTTTAGATATAAAAAAACCCCCAACTTACGTCAGGGTTTCATGATATGACAGCTTCTGAGGTTTTTCAGCTCCCTCCCACCAACCATTTTTTTTTGGTGCCATGCATGCTCCAAAGGTTTTCCTGGGAGGAAGTGAGTTTTTTTTTGCCAAGGTTCATTCCTAGCCAGATTAAACTGTTAATAGTGTGAGATGGTGCCATGCACAGGAAATAAATTGTCCTTGAGTTTGGAAATTGCTGTGTTTGGAGCATTTTTAAAATTTTGTGTGTGCTGTACAGTTCATTTCATTTTTGCTGAATAATTGTGTTTAGGAGGGATTTTGAATTTTGTTTCTGGCAGAAAACAGAAAAAAATTGGGATTTTTCCAGACTTTGGCTGTTTTGAACATATTCTAGATTTTTTCTTTTGTGGCACAAAAGTGCAAATCATTCCCAGCTTGGTTGGAATAATTGTGTTTAGGAGGGATTTTGAATTTTGTGTGTTCTGTACTGCCCTGTGCATTTAATTATAGCTGAATAATTTTGTTTAGGAGGAATTTAAGTTTAGGAGGAATTAAAAATTTGAAATATAAAGGTAATTTTAGTTTAATATTTTTTTTCTGGAACGAATTAATTTTTTAATAATGTAATCTTAAGGGAAATAGGGTTTCAACTTATGACAGCCCCATGTTATGACATCCATCCTGGAACGGATTGATGACGTAAGATGGGGGCCCACTGTACATTGTGCTGGTTCCCGAGAACTCAGCATCTTAAAACATCGAGACCTGGATACGCTTTCTAGCTCTGAAACTATTTCATGAGCTAAATCCCCAAAAGTATATATATTACTGGAATTCTTATCATTCTGCAGAATACTTCCTGAGAGAATTGACTCGACATCTCGAGATTGTTGTTCTCAAGAAGACTTGCATTGTTTTAGCAAGACTTCTTTAACTTAGTTTATCTTGACTGTATTGCGTGTATTGTACGTGTATTGTGATTGTATTGAAACCAAAGAATATATTTAGTAATACATATTTTATATATATATCTGGAGTATATTTATTTTTTCGACCAACCAAATACTCAAGCAGTTAAGATAACAACAGTTTAATTTAACGCTTCTTGTTTAGAGTAATCTCTATCTATATGCATAATATACAAAACATCCGGCTTTTTCTTATTTGCTTTTTGGAGTCCTATTATTGCAAAAAGATCAGATTCTGTGTTTTATTTTTTCACAGTTGTATTTTGTATCTTTAATCCTTTGCCAACCAAGCTGGGAATGATTTGCACTTTTGTGCCACAAAAGAAAAAATCTAGAATATGTTCAAAACAGCCAAAGTCTGGAAAAATCCCAATTTTTTTCTGTTTTCTGCCAGAAACAAAATTCAAAACAAATTATTTATTACTGGTTAAAAAATTTTCAGATTCCTGCCAAAGGATTAGCGTATCAAGGGATTTCGAAAACAAAGGGTTTTACTTTCCCAGATTTCGCTAGACTTTTTCTTCTCAGTCAAGTAGAAACTGCATTTGGTGACCATTGGTAAAACCAAAAATTGCAAGTGGGCAAAAATTTCCTGGCACAACTGTGGTGCCATGCAATGGAAACTGACCCCCTTCCATCCAAGTTTTGAGTTGAGAAACACAATGTTATTACATTTTTTGGGGGATTCATTCCTAATTTTTGATGAACTGGATGAGTAACAATTGAATAAGTTCCCAAGCTGGATGCTTATGGGAAATCATGATCCAACATGTGGACAATCCAACACAGGGACAAGGTCCAAACACCAATTACATCCGCGTCTCAATATGCCTCCTTTTACTACACCTGCGCCTTTTCTCCCCCATTTCAAATTGCTCTCCACCATTGCATCATTACTCGTATCATTATTGCATCATCACTGTATTTTTTTTGTCTTCAAGCTATCCAGCCACCAAATGAACTACAATAAGGCCTCAGGCCGACACGAGGGCGATGAAGGAGCAAGTCGGGGAGGAAAATGAGTTCTGATGTTCTGGAAATAGACTCGGTTCTTATATTCGTACGGGCTATTATTTGCACGTAACCGCTATATATATATGACGACTGGTTGGTGCGGTGACGAGTCCACATCTGCGTGTGTGCCGCTGGATCAATGGACACGCGTGTGCTTTCGGTTTTCTCGACGGCTGTGTTTAATAGCCAAGACTTTGTGCATAATGTCAGTTGCTCGTTGGAGTACAAAATTGTCCGACCGGAATAAGCAGTGTTCAGGAAGGAGTACCCGGACGCGCGGTTCCGAAAGTTCCACTCTGATTTACAATAGCCTCGAGCTCTTCTTGGAAATAAGCAAAAAAAAACGAAAAAGTTTCCCTTCAAAATCAAGTTTATGAAAAAAACTTATAATTTGATCACTTACAATTCTGTGCACTGGTTCTCTTCATGTGAAGTAATGAGCAGGGTGTGAAGGCACCACTGATATCGACAAGAAGCAACCACATAATTACGGCCAATAAATTTGGAATCCCTAATTGTACCTTATTTTGCTTCGGGATGGAAAAAATATTATTTCACGCTTCCTATAGCTCGACATAGAGCCTAATTAGGATAAATGCACCAGCAACACCATCAGGTGTAGTCATACATTTATGTAATGATTGAGGAAAAGTTCTTCACCTCACTGAGTTTATCCTTAAAATCGAGTTTACAAAGATGACGGAAAACTCTTTTTCTTTCCGTTTCACTTGAAGGTGTTGCTGGTGCTTTCTTTCTCTTTGGGTCCTGTGTCAAGCAAGGTTCTGTTAATTGTAAGAAGCTATTTTTATAACACTACGTGTAACCAAAACCTCAACATGAACTAAACAAAAATCGGTGCAATATTCATTCATTGAACATTTAGGGATGAACGCACAAAAAAAAATCAACGATAGAAAAGATAAATGAGATCGTCTTCGTGGACTCGAATTGGAAATGACCAAACAATTCATCTCAACCAACCATACCTTGCATTTAATTCAGCCTAAAACTACCAGAATCTAAAACGTAACTCAAAACTTTGCCCTGAACTGAACCTTGTTATAAAATGAAACGAAACTTAAGCTAACACCTAGCCTTAACCTAATCTGATCAATAAACGCGAATGAAAAAATGGAACAGTTCTTCTTCCCGTCAAAGCCAAAAAGAGCGGCTTCTTTAAAAAATAAATTGCTGAACGCAGCAATATATAAGTTCTGCTGCAATTTTTTTCAGCTTATGAAAATATGCTCAGTGATTGAATTCCTAATAATGCAAGTTTCAAATGAACACAAGTTTCGGCGAAACCTTTCAAAATCCGTTTTAAATTTGATCTCGATGAAAAATTAAACGCCGCGACACGCCGTTAATGTCACGTGAAACTAAATTTTAATTAGCTTTTGAAGACAATGCCGGAGTAAGAAATACTGGAAATGATTTATTTCACGGAACGAATTTTAATGAACGAAGCAGTTGTTCTCGCAGAACCTGTACACCGTCAAAGCCCCAGAAAATCCATTCCCGAAAAAAAAAAAGCCAGCCGCTCTCATCCTCTACTTCAAGCTCTGCGAAACGTGTATAAGACTCGAGATTCTTTCAGGAAACCGTGAACAGATTAGGCACGTGCAAGGGCACGAAATTAAAAAAGAAGAGGTCCCCCCACCATAAAAAAAAAAAGAATCACGGGGGTGCAACTGGAAGAAAGAAAGCCTCGGGCGGAGAGAGAAGGAGAGAGATATTATATGCAACCCATGGAATAATTGATGGGACGCCGGCAGGGTGGGTGACTGACTGTATATATACAGTATAGGGGATATAGCGTGAAGCCGGATTGTGCAAACAAGCCCAGATGCGTGTTTGATTTTTTGAAGGCCTTAATCGCCTTGTCAGCGCCCCGTTGCAGAGGGGATCGGTCATATTAAGTAGCCAGGACGAGAGGATCCTCGCCACTCCCTGCATCATGCGCGAGACGCGGAAACTGGAGCGACGTGTGAACGCCGTTACAGCAGGGGATCTCCCCTTTACCTTCTCGTAGTTGTGAGTGACTGCAACTCGTTCGTTCTCAGCCAAAAAAAAAAAAAAGATTTTAAATACTCGCATTCTGCAGTTTTTTTTTATTACCTATGTTGAATTTTCAAGAATAACGTACACACATGCTGCATATCGAATGGCTAGAGCAATCACGCAGGACATGCTTTCGTTTGCGAAAAAAAAAATTAGAATTTAATTCCCGAAGTACAGTATACTGTACAATCTTCGCCCTGCTTGACTTGGCATTTTTGCTATTTCCTGATTTGCATGGCCTCCTCGCAAGATTGACACAAATCTTTTTTTTTGTTTTTTATTGAAAATTAAATTATCCGAATCCATCTTTTAATGTCAACAGAATTTCACGTGCTGTCACGCAATATAATATGTCATTACAGACTATTACGAAGAGACCAAGACATGAAAACGAACAGTTCAATGCGTATTATAGGTTTCTGGTTTTTCTGTTTATCTGAATTCTGTGATTCAAATAGAAGTCCCAAAGGAATTGAAGATGGTAACTTGAGTTTCATGGTCCAAAAACTACATTTACTGGAGTATTTTAAATTCAAAATTATCTTGAAATAATTCACATTGGAATTTACGAATTACTGTATATAATCACGCCTTCAGTCTATTGAATTTTCATAAAATCGTTATGTCTGTTGATCCTTTGATGAAAAATATCAGGTCTTTTTCCAGTTCGAACGGGGACGTTTTAAGTGCACACAATCTTCAGCGAAACCATGAATTCAGAGAGGATTAAATTCCCAGTCCTGCAGAAAAGACCAACAAATTGCCAATCATGTTGACATACAGAATCCTTCAGTTTTTAGACTATTGGATGGCGAGTTTACCGTTTACGTCATCCCTCTGCACCAAAAGTTCAGCATTGATTCGTCGAAACACAACATTGACGAATAAAGTTGGTTTTGAGGATTATCTTCTGTTGGACATTTCAGGCTTGCCTCGTTGTTTAATAAATCAGTATAAACCGATGAATAGGTTTTAGGAAGCCGGAAATATTTATATGTTTTTGTCTATGGAAATGTTTTTTTTTTCACGCCCTTTGTTTTGTTCATGGAAGTCATGAATGGCTGCTGAGCAGATCAAAATCCTCGCTCACCTCGCATTGAAGAATGAAATACAGTAAAATGTTTTTAAAAAAATGATTATGTCCGATGCCATTCGAGTTCCGGTGCATAATTTCGCCCCGGAAATGAGCTGAACATGTGCCTGGGTCATGACGGGTGATGCTTGGTGACCTCAGTCAACGTAATTTCTTTTCCGGGGATGTTTTTCTCGCTGCGTCGTCGTGCCAGAGCCTTTCATGCTCGGCTGCTCTTCAAAAGCGTGCTGACTGCCACTCGTGGACTCCATCAAACCGCTTTGGGGAAACAAACAGAGGCGTTGAGGCAAAGTTGTGAGTGACTGCAACTCGTTCGTTCTCAGCCAAAAAAAAAAAGATTTTAAATACTCGTATTCTGCAGTTTTTTTTTATTACCTATGTTGAATTTTCAAGAATAACGTACACACATGCTGCATATCGAATGGCTAGAGCAATCACGCAGGACATGCTTTCGTTTGCGAAAAAAAATTAGAATTTAATTCCCGAATAAATCAAAACAAGTACAGTATACTGTACAATCTTCGCCCTGCTTGATTTGGCATTATTGCTATTTCCTGATTTGCATGGCCTCCTCGCAAGATAGACACAAATCTTGTTTCTGTGTTTTTTTGAAAATTAAATTATTCGAATCCATCTTCGTATGTCAACAGAATTTCACGTGCAGTCACGTAACATAATTTGTCATTACAGACTTTTACGACGATACCAAGATATGAAAATGAACAGTAGTTCAATGCGTACTATAGGTTTCTGGTTTTTCTGTTTATCTGAATTCTGTGATTCAAATAGAAGTCTCAGAGGAATTGAAGACGGTAACTTGAGTTTCATGGTCCAAAAACTACATTTACTGGAGTATTTTAAATTCAAAATTATCTTGGAATAATTCACATTGGAATTTACGAATTATATAATCACGCCTTCAGTCTATTGCATTTTCATAAAATCGTTATGTCTGTTGATCCTTTGATGAAAAATATCAGGTTTTTTTCCAGTTCAAGCGGGGACGTTTTAAGTGCACACAATCTTCAGCGAAATCATGGAATCAGAGAGGATTAAATTCCCAGACCTGCAGAAAAGACCAACAAATTGCCAATCACGTTTACGCACAGATTTCTTCAGTGTTTAGTGTATTGAATGGCCAGTTTACCGTTTACGTCATCCACTGCACCAAATGTTCAGGATTGATTCGTCGAAACACAACATTGACGAATAAAGTTGGTTTTGAGGAATATCTTCTTTCGGACATTTCAGGCTTGCCTCGTTGTATAATAAATCAGTATATACCGATAAATAGGTTTTATAGGAAGCCGGAAATATTCCTGTTTATATATGCGGAAATGTTTTTTTTTTTCACGCCCTTTGTTTTGTTCATGGAAGTCATGAATGGCTGCTGAGCAGATCAAAATCCTCGCTCACCTTGCAATGAAGAAAGAAATGGAAAAAAAAGAATATGTCCGATGCCATTCGAGTTCCGGTGCATAATTTCGCCCTGGAAATGAGCTGAACATGTGCCTGGGTCATGACGGGTGATGCTTGGTGACCTCAGTCAACGTAATTTCTTTTCCGCGGATGTTTTTCTCGCTGCGTCGTCGTGCCAGAGCCTTTCATGCTCGGCTGCTCTTCAAAAGCGTGCTGACTGCCACTCGTGGACTCCATCAAACCGCTTTGGGGAAACAAACAGAGGCGTTGAGGCATCTCGTTCCGAACGCTTTCAACCCTTTTCCGTCGGCCATTTGAGCAATTCTTTCTTTTCATTTTCGTCAAGAATATAAGACGAGGAAGTGTCCGGATTCTCGCCTCATCTTTTATTTTGGCAGTATTTTTGTTTTTAGCCAGGGCATCTTATCCAGTATATTTATATATATATATGCTAGAACGCATCACTGGAAAAGAACGGTTTTCAGCAAGTACAAACAAGGACTACGAGAGTCCGTTTTCTTCTATTTCTGATGTTTTTCTCATGTTCCCGAGAGAATTTTCCGCAGACGGAAACAGCCGATTTATGAAATGAGTATGGATGAATTATTTATTGGGAATTTTCGTAAACAATAAGATAAATTCAGAACGAACGAGCAAAGTAGCTCAGATCGTTCGAGTGGGTTTTTAGAATTTCGAGTCAAATTAAACCGGTGATGTTCTTACGAAAAGGCCTCGTTTTTTTCAGAGAAATGAATTGATGGTCCACGAAATTACATTTTTTTTTTACATGATGCTTCGAGTGGTGCAAACATTTATCTGCTTTTGTGTCATTTTGGGTTCTGCGAAATCAATAAGAGCAGGGATATGTTTTTCGCAAGAAATCATAAAGAAATGACGAATGAAAGCTGGATTCTGCGACCAAAAAAGCACCAAATTTTTTCCCTTTCAAAAAATTGCATGGAAGCTCTGACAACCCGTTGATATCCATTATTCATCATTAAGCAAGCATTTAAGTATTTGGGTGATTGGAGGATTGAAAATCACGCAGAACTAGGACAAGCCTTTGACACGGCTTCTAAAAAGGTATTCACATTACTGAGAGACTTGCCTGTTGCAGATTTTAAGCTGCATTAAAAACATTCCAGATGCAAGAGACATCTGAGTGCTGAGGCAGTTACCCAGCCTCCAAGGGGATTTAATGTTAAAATTACAAAACTACATCATGGCTGCAGAAAATAAGAGAAGCTGGAGCATCCTCACTCTTGGATGTTAAAAGAGGACTCTTATGATTGTCTCTGATCACAGGTTTCATGAAGACAACAATCACAGTATCACACACACAATCAGCAAATACAATCTCGCATTGTGCAATAAAAACTCACTTTCAAGAAGAAATAAAATCACCAAAGAAAAGATGCTTTGCATATGGCGCAATTCCCGACGCGCAAACTTCCGAAGCAAATAACTCCACAAATTGTATATTTAGAAAATTCCACAACAGCTTAAATTGAAGCCAAAGATGTTCTTCAACTTTTTTTTATACATATACAAATTGACCCAATTAACAGATCTCGAGATATTCTCACTTTTCTAAACCTAACTTTTCTTGAGTGATAAGAATCTGGAAAACCTTCATGTCAGATTCTTATCTCACTGATGCACAAGCTTTTGGTGCAAACAGTGACTTCAAAAGCCTTGTTTCTAAATGTAGATGAATGAATTTATTTCTGTAACACTTGCCTAATTTTTTTGGGAATCATACATTATTTAAACGCAATAAAAATGCGCATAAGATATTTCGTCTGAAATATCAGTATTTCGGTAAATCATGTTGGTCTAAAATTAACAATTCAAGTACAGGAGTGTTTCTGACCATTACTGCACGATATCATTAATGCCCATCAGTTCGCATGTTTTGCTGCTCGAATCATTTTCTCCGTAATGCGCATTGAAGCTTTTTTCTCCACAATGCATCTTTTTGTTCAACCAACAGATAGAGATAAGTTTCCGCAGTTTTGAGGAATTTTCCTCGTTCATCAGCAATGGGTTTCGGAATGGGGAAGGAACGAGCGGCAGGAATTATCGAGCGAAAATCGCCGTCGTGACCATAAATAACATCACGCGCCAACAAAACCCCAGGAGGAGAAAAAGAATGAAACACGCCTTCATTATTGACAGCTGGTAACCAACAAAAGCCTCTGTTCACGACTCAATATTTCAGCAAAACGCGGGCAAGCGTCATTTCCGCGCAAAAATGAAAATAATGCACCGAGAAATGCTCTTCTCTCTCTTTTTGTTGTCTTAATTCGACTTGGGGTCATGCTGGGGGTTGGGTAATGCAAAATTGTCCGTGGAAATTTCTGCTTGAGGTTCGTTTTTGTTTTCTTGAGGGTTCAGGAAATAGTGTTGACATGTTCGCAGTTCTTTCGAGACGAAACCGTTACTTTTCCGTGGAAAATATAATTTCTTATGAATTAAAGGAATCGAAGATATCTCGAATGTTTTCACTACAGACGTTTTTTAGACTCTTGAAAAGTACACAGAAAAGTCCGAAGTATGTATATTTTCCAACTTTCAAGAATGGTGATACAGTATATTAAAGAATACCTGGCCTCGAAATTTGAATTCCGAACTCCACGAAATTCAGATCTTCGGAATACTGTCGCAAATTTTTTAGTTCTATTTTTAGAGATGGCAGTTTGAGAACCCGAATTCTCGTCCTTGAGGACAAATTCCACTTTCCG
>CAJPEX010001014.1:0-70911 GCA_905338405.1 Notodromas monacha
ACTGAACGCGACGTGTGTATTATCGAATCATTTTTTATCGTGAAACGGAAGATTCTTGTGAAAAGTGTTTGTAAAAATCTTCCGAAAGGAATCTTGTGTGAAAGAACAAAGCTAGCGCTTATCTTTTTGGCCGGTCGCGCACCGGCCAATTGCTGTTTATACTTATTCAATTCCTCCTCATCATCAAATTGACTCGACTTTGTAGAAACACTTATATTCAAACTCATATACATATTTAAACATATTCATCTAATCAAAAAATTCCCACAAGAATAACCAAAGTTATGCTGGAAAAAATTTCATTCACAGAAGTGCAACTTCTCTGCTTTCAAAGAGCGCCAATAAAACTTTCGTCACTATTAAAAACAAATAGTTTTCAGCAGCGTCGTGTTCAACTTGAGTGAATAGATCAAGATCTTGTTATGAATTCACACTTCAGTAATATAAGGTGTTTTCAATCTTTTTGAGTGATTCCTCGCATCCTTCCTACGAATCAATGCCTGCAGATCGACCTGATGTCGATGTTTTTGCGATAAATCTGCTTCAGATCGAAGCAGGGCGTCGTTCAGTACATTTTCCCCTCCGACCCTCTCTTTGTATTGTACTGTCCTCGTACGTATATGTGCCCAGAGATAAGAGGTCAACATCTCCCCGCTGACACGCCCTAGGTCGTCTATCATTATTTTTCCCTATCTTCGTGTTTTCCTCCCGACTTGCTGAAGGACTGTGGGCACGTGTTAATTTACATTTGGCGCATGCAACCCGGCGATTGCGCATGCTTTTCTTTGCCCATCTGTCTCATTCCATTCTGGGGAATTTTATGATGCGAAAATGGAGGTGCATTCCGTCCGGCCTTCAGAATTCCTCGTGCATTCATGCTTTCTTTGGGTTTGTTGGGATTTGATGGAAGGTGTGTAATTTTCAAGCCTACACGTATGACCTTTATGTAATGGTTCCCTTTATTAATTAATGCCCATAAAGTTCATTTGGGGTATTTGCATTATATTGATGAAGAGATTAAAAGGTTCCCTCCCATTACTTGGAATTGTTTCGCTTGGCGTGAAGCTTGCATTGCCACGTTTTCGTTTTCCAAGTTTCTTTTGAAGAGCAAAATATCTATAAAAAAAAAGAATTTTTCGAACCCACAATTTTTCATTTCAATCTAAAGGTCATGTTTTCGAAATTCTGCTTTTCATAGGGATACTTTTGAGAGTCTTAAAGCTGCAAAGATTGTGTTAAAATTTTTATTATACTTTTTGAATCTTGCAACATATATGTTTGCTTTTATTATATTCTCTGCTGGCTCATGAATAAATTCCTAGAGAATTTTAATTTCTTGAAGACATAAACGTAGGCAACGATGTAATCTTTGAAGAAAAAAAAAGCTCGTGATTTGATTTACTCAAATAAAGGAGAAACATTTTCTAAAATAACATCAGAGATTGACAATTTTCCTTGATTGAACCGGCGATTATTTTTTATGAAATTTAATGATAAAAAGGCCCCTGATGATTTTCTGACGAATATGGGAAAACCAGGGATATTCGGGATTTGGAAAGACCAAAGTTTTTGATTAACGACAAAGAATAGCTTCGGTAAAAAAAAACTACTTTAGCTACATCTTTCCCGAAAAGAACCAGTTTTCAGGAATTAGATGATAAAAGTGGATTTTTCTTTTCGTTTGTTTGGTTCCCTGTTTGTCCAGAAAAAATATTTTCATCACCTCAGGTGTTAATTATGAAAAATTATCATCGGTATCAGGGTTATGATTGTATTTATACCTCCATTAATTCATGGCATAGAACCTTAAAATTCTGGAACTGATCTGGTGCTATACCTGCATACGGTGGGAAGTAATTCTCGAAATTTTCCGAAGAAATAGTTTTCCGCGCCGTAAAATTTACAAACGGATTCGCCATTTTTTCTGAGACAAAAAGTAAAAATTTGAAAAAGCCAGTTCGCTGAATACAAAAAGCTTGCCTCAAATTTTCCGAATGACTTCATAAAAAAGCTATATCGAGCAGATGAAAAAAATAAAGGCTAACCTGACTTAAATTTTTGCGCAATGGGGAAAATTAATCAATGTCCGAAAGATTTCCGTAACAAAAGCAAGAAGGAAAATGGCAAAAAAAATGTTCGTTACAAAATGTTGATGAAGAATGTACTGTACCACAAAAAGGGAGTAAAGGCATGGACAGTATTAAAAATAGGCAGGATATAAGGTATATAAGCTATTAGTCTGTGACAGCGACATATTCAACTTTTTCAACAAAATTGAAAAAAGTAATGTATTTAAACGTACCCTAATTCGCAGGGTTATTTCGACAATAATGCAGCATTTGTCGCGTACAATATCTCAAGTCAATTATGACTAGGATTGTCTTCTCAACATTGAAATCTTTACTTTCTTTCGAACTTTCTAAAATTTAAACTTCTAAAAAAATATAGCAACAGTTTCACCGAAGTGGTTGTTCAAAGTTTCAGTGGCACTCGAACGCAAATCCTTCAAGTCAAAACAATTTTCGAATACGCTGACAAAATCTAATCTAATTCAAATTCCCGACTAACGACTCTTCATGTAATGCTACACGCATTAATGTGTGCAATATAAAATAGCAGAATGTCTCTTCAGTCCCCGGCATAATTAATCAATTTCTTCCATCAATCCCGTCCAAATCTACTCCATTACTCCATAAAGACGAGAAAAACTTTCCAGATAACCCCGCGATTATGTGGAGCAAAGAACCTTTCCTGTCTTCGCAGTGTCAGGGAACGTTACTCACGCGATATCGGCAATGATTAGAGCATCTATCCAAGCTCTATATAGAACGTATACTGTAATCATCATTTCGTGCAGTATAGAGCTTATCTACACACGCTGGTGTGTCCTGGATGAAGTGATGAGTTGCTTCGATGGTATGAGTTTTTCCCATATATTGTGTATAGGACTGTTTCATGGGATCCAAGCAATCAAAGGCATGGCTCCTGGATTCGTGGAGAATGTTCGAGATTGTTTCCGCTCATCCCAGCGGTTATATTTGTTCCGGTCTTACTTGCAACCATTTAATAGCGTTATTTCTCCGAAAACGAGAAGGAAATCGTCGTGAGGGGCGTCTTCGTGATTTATTTACCGATAGTTTTTTGTTGTTGTTATTCGTGATTGATTTTTGCGCGAAACAGAACATGGTTTGAAAAGGGAAAAGTGAACGTCTGAAAATGTTCAAAACATCTTGGAATTTTTAAACTTCTCGTAGATGCAGTATTCACTCAATTTAGTAGAAGAGAAGTGAGTTTTAGTATTCTTCAGATACTGGCGTGTATATATTCAAAGTTTTTGTTTTTGGAGAAAATTCGATCATTTTTTCTGCAATTAGTGATTCAAATGAAATACAGGTATTGAAATCTGAAGAATAATGAATCGAGGAAAAAAAACATTTTTCGAATCTTTCCTGGCCGAGCATAGAATGAGAAAATGATATTCAATTGTAACTTTCTCCAGACGTAGAGCGTTTTTTGAAAATCCATGTTATTGCGTTTGGAATCAAACAATTGACATAATGCATGACACATTACTACTTCAAGCTTTTCTAATTTGGAATTTTTCTTAAAAAAACACATTTTTGAATGGGTTTCGTAAACTCCTCGACATAGAATCTGAGAGCACAAAATCTCCCTGAAGAAGAATTCAGGCATAATGAGCTTCGGGATTTCTCCAAAAGTTGAGCAATTAATCATTCCACATTGATCAGAGAATTGTATAATTGATTCGAAATTTGTCATCAGCTCTTTGTCATGGTCACTTTTTTTTAGAAATGGTTTCGGTATTTTCTCTGGGTTTTGAATTTTTCACTGCGATTTTTTCTTAGATTTAATCGGACCTTGTTACTTATACTGCATAGGAACATTTTGAACATCACTCGGAGAATTTATACTACAGTTGAAACTTGATAACTAAAACCTACATTTTTCCAAAATTTCTCAAGTCTCTGTCTGAATTCCCTTAGAGGAAAGGCATCAAAAACCTCCCTTTTTGAGGGATTTCTTTCTCTAACCTCATGAACTTGCATTTTCTTGAGGCCTTTTCGCTATTATTTTATTGACACAGCAAAAAGCAAGAAAAATGCCCCTTGATGTGTCTTGAAAGGAAGTGAAAGATTAATTAGACAAATACACCCTAGCCGCCAAGTTCACCATCCTGTCAACTCATTCAGGAAGCATAAGAGGCCTAAAAGATTACCAATTACAATTTCCTGTATTTCTGCTTTCTTTCTTCCAACACAAATTTTTGTCCTGACTCCAAATCTGCTTAACTCAGACTTTTTTTGTAGGTCCCTTCAAGTTTGACTTGAAAAAGGTTTGACTGTAAAAATATCTCCATCACTTCATGGCATTGTGTCATTGACTGCATTAAGCAATCAGTCAAATATCCTCTTGGTCTGTATACTGGATGCTTATATCCCTTGTGCAGGAAAGTTGGGATGTTTTCATCAAATTTTGTCCCAATGAACTTTGCAAATTTTAAAAATCTGATTTTTAAACCAAGGCCTAAGTTGGGAAAAAGTCCAATATTTTTTAATAATCCTGCAGAAAAATTTGCCTGAAAAAATGCCTCATGGGTTGCGTATTTTTTATGCATTCCCAGCATAGGATTAATATCAGGGATTTTTTTAGAAATGGGATTTCCTGCACCAAGATTTTCACCGACTTAGGCCTTGGCAACCTGGGGGTGTTTCAGTGACCTTTACTTGGTCAAACTGGAATGCCCCGCTCCTCTTGAAAAAAAATCCCAACTTTTGCCGCAGGATGGCCATCAGGAACACTCCTCAGCCATCCAAGGGATAAAAGTGTGTGTGGCAAAAATAAATGGTAAAGTACAATTTGTTACGCTAAATTAACAAACACAAGAATCCAAATTCTTGGAAAAATTGTCCTTATACATCTTCGTGAGAACCGGGAGAAACTCTGGTTCACACGCCCATTTCTCAAAACCTCCAAGGTTTACTTCATTGCTAAATTTCTGGAAAAACCAAAAACTGCTATTTATCCTTGAAGGATAGTTTCCTTTTTTCACTCTCAACCTTTTTTTTGCCATTTCATTTTGAGCTCTTGTATGCAACACTTGAGAAAATTTGCAAGATTTTAACGTGTGCTTCTGAATTTCGAATCACAGCAACCTTATAATAGGGTGTCACCCCAGTTGCAGCCCAACCAACTTTCTTGGTTTCATTTATTCAAACGTGTATTTAATCTTAAAAAACTCGTCAACAGTGTGTTTGAATCCAAAACAAAATTTTTCGCACGCAGTTTTTTTATTTGCAAATCCCCTTCCCCTCTCGTTTTCTTCTCTCTGTTGCAGACGATCAACTGGTTTTTCTCTCTACAGACGGAGCTGCATTGGGATTGATCGTCGGTGCGACAACCGACCGAACGGCTGCTGCTACAACACGGCGTGTCGGTGCAGCGTGTTCGGCTCCAATTGCCGCTGCCAGCGCATGGGCCTCTTCCAGATCTGGGGCAGGAAATAATTCCAGAGTGGCATTCGCGAATGATAAAAAGCAGAAAAAAAGAGAAAAAATTTCCTCCGCCATTTCCTTTCTTCTTCCCCCGAGGCACAACGAGAAAAAACAAAAACAATGCAGCCTGATGCATGAGAAGCAAAATCCAACGCGTAGATGTTCTTTTCATGTGCTGTTTAATGGAAATTACAAATAATGATTTTAAAAAAAGTGCGACCGGATTATCAACTTATCTGAGTTCTGAGGCTTTCTGACGTGTAGCTCTTGATCATCGTTTTTCGTTGTTGTTGAAGATTTGAAATGATCCTTAGAATGTCCTAAATCTGCATAATGCATCGTCTGCACTAATTTTTTTCTAGCAATATTTCTTCAATTATCTTTCACGGACCTGGCACAGAAGATAATTCAATGAAAAGCAATTGAGCGAGAAGACGAACATAGAAAATACATTCCTTATGCATTCCCGAAGCACAACAAGTCAATATACATGAAAACAGATTTTATTGCAGTTCCATGAAAAAAATTACGTCAGATTTAAAAACCTAATATTTTACTGAAACGAGTGAAATATAGTAATTCTTTCAAAATTCTGTTGAATTCTCGTGGCGCAGCTGCATACATAACATTGTACCAATAGCTATAAAGTGTTCTGTGCTAGACAATTACGCCAGATTTTCGAAAAATAAATGCGTTAACTTTATTATTTTTTCATTGATTTTCGTCGAGAACTGCTCTTCATAAATCAGGAAATAAAACCACGACTTCATAATTCAAATGAATTCTTGCTTGTTCTTCGAGCCTCGTTTTGTGAAATTTCAGAAAATAAGCAAACATTCGTTCCAGATTTTCTAATTCATGTACTGTTGACGAATTTTAGACCAAGTAATTCCGATTTTCCGCGTGATCAAATTCCGTTATTCTTCAAAATCCAAAGTCATTTCTGGCCAGCGTATCTCAATTAAAACATTCAGATTCATATTGCGAGAAATGGTTGGCATATTGAAGAATAACGTGTAGGAAAAGAGATTGATCAAAACTCCAACTTTGGAAACTTCGTATAAATGTTTTTCCGTAAATGTATCTAACCCTCAATTCAGATTTTTTCAGAGTTTCTTTCCCGGAAACTAAATTGAAAAATGTTGTCGGTAACAATGCGGTGATTTTCATGAGCACATGCTGGATAGCACGTATATCTGGCGTAAAACGATGTTACCTTGACAAAACCGAATGTGTTTGTGCACTAGTCGAAAATACTGTGTTCCTTATTTACTTGCTTCAGAAGAAGAAGAAAAAAAATCGTTCTCTAAATATTTCTTCTCAAAATATTTTAGCGGACGTTGGATATAGGAGGGAAAAGAAATGAGAAGGAAAGTCAAGTACTGTATATGTCGCACATTTGCGCGCGAATCTGCTTTCGTTGTCTATATACCTCACTTTCAGAAATCTTCTATACCAATTGCAAGAGAGAGAAAACGGGGAAAAAAATCTTAGAAGTTCTCTCATGATTGTGGGTAAACCAGCCACATCCTTCAATCATGCCGGAACTTCGCTCCAGTCCCCGCGACGACTGACTTCCTTCTTCTTCTTCTTCTCCTTCATACGTGTTACACGGTGTCATTTTTTTTCTTCCTTTTCACGGCTATGTCCTCTATTGCTGCACGATTTGCACTGCTTCCGTTTCCCCGGGTCGAAATTTTCCGCTTCCATGAACCACGTTTCCTGTCTGTCCGCGTTGTGCTTTGAATATTGGCACGATAAGCCGCGTATAGACGCATGGGAGAAGAGAATTGCAAAACTATACAGTCGCACTCGGGATAATAATAATGATACTCGATGCTAAGCAGCAGTTTGGTGTTTTACTCGCGCGTCATTTTGCGGCGTATGTTGTAAATTTCAGCAGAAAAAAAGAACTGGTATAAATAAAGAAGCCTGCCTCCGGAAAATGTTGATGATTGTTTTCATCGTGGAAAGAAAAGGTGTCCTGTATTTTGTCCATGACGGCGAAGGCATCGGAATTTCTTTCGTTTCAGGTTTCACAAATAAAAGAAGGTGAGCTTTTTGTGCTGAAACTTCGTCGGTGTTCGTGCCAATTTTGAGCAAAATGAGAAAAGATGTCCCAGAATAGGTTGTGATGTCGAGAAGCTGGTGATCATAGGGTTGAAAACGTTTCTTTTTCTGTTCGCAGGAAAATGTAATTAAAATTCCCCAAACCTATAGTCCAAAGATTACGCATGGAAAAGACAAAATTTCTCGAATATTTCGTGATCTACTGATATTCAATCGCTGAAAATAATGTTTTTTCCCGAAATAAATTGTTCTAGTTTTCAACGTCATGTGAATTTTGCATTTGATGTCGATGATGTATGTGCATAAATGACTTTTACTATACGCATCTTAGTTGCAGATCTGCTGCGAAATGTTAGAACAGATTTATTTCCCAACAGATACATTTATCTGTTCATATCTATATAGAAAACAATATTTTTAGATTTGGATTTTGGGATATTCCGAGTCAGACCTTTAGTACGTGATTGATACCTTTTTTCAGTACCAAACTGGCCTCTCATCTGACGAAAAAATGGCTTGCAATTGCTATACATGTTTGAAATGTTGTTCAAATACAGTATCGAGTGACTGAGTGGGACAGGTTCGATCAGTTTGTCATTTTTTTGGGATTTATCTTGAAATGGAGGACTTTGGTATGCAATCTTTTAAAGTCAAGCCCTCGGAAATACTAAGGGTAGAATAAAAAAAAAAGCTTATGGCGAGTCTCGTTTGCTGCTGAGAATTCTCAAGAATGGAAATATAGACTTGAAAATCTTCTTGCTCATTCATTAAAACTTCGGTGCAATCTTCACTGCATTTTCACTGACATCTACTCAAATGGAGAATATCAGGCATTTTCTTAGGGAATTAATTAGCGGATTTGGGACATGCTCAATCATGATTACTTTTAAATCAAAAAACATTTTTGATCGTACCTACATTGGATGGAAATCTGTGCAAAGTTTCAGAGGGAGCAAAAAAGATTTGGGGATTTAAAAAAAAAAGTAGAATTATCTCACAATAAGAACCGTGTAGAACAATAAGCTTACAAAATTTGTGAACCACCCACGTATATTTTCTAAGGTCTTGCACACATTCGCAATCGAAGTCATACAAAGGCTGCGAATCTTGACGCGTAGTGTAAGCAGATATTCGCTTTTTCCCGAACATTTCATTTGCATCCGAATACAAACACCCGAAGCAACTGCAAAAGAAAATCTAATCTTCTTCGACTCCTTGCGTGGGTGTGTATTTTTTTTAGAATTCCCGTGAGAGCGTTTTCATTCTCTCAAATAACTGAGTGCGGGATTGAACCCATGCAGGAACACGTCATATTGTCATCTCATTCACCAAATGCATTTTGTCATTTTTCTGCAGACCATATACACACGCAAAACAATGCCACGAAGGCGGAATACTTTTATCAAGACAATGTTCAGCAAAACAATCGATCCTTATTCTTGAAATCCCTCCCTTTCTAGCGCCGCTTGAATAAGTATTTCACAAACTCCAGAAAATCAAAGAAACCATATTCATATTTTCGGTGAAAAATATATCCAGTACAGTATTTTTTTTAATGCGGGATGTTTTCTAATTTTTCATATTGACGATGGGGTATATCTGAAAACAGTGCGTTGAATAAGAATATGCGTTCCAAGTATCATTTGCGTTTAATATTGTAGAAACATTGAAATAAAATATTTTTAGTGCCGAAATCTTCGGCGGTTTTTTGACACGTTCAATTGCAAAGGATTGGCCATATTCTGGGACAAAAAGTTTTAGCATCCACTCCACTTTCAAGTCGCAAATTTTTTTTTCATTCTTGAGAAAGATTTCTGGACGGAATATTTCTCAGGTGACAAAAAATATTGAGGGAAATTCAATTTATTCGAGATTTGAATCTTCAATTTTACAGGCTTAGTTGTAGTTCTGGCCAACATATTATGCTGATTTTAGTACTGTAATGATGATCAATTTTCATTTATATATCTCTTCTTATTTGTATATTTTGGCAGTGCAGCTTTTACGAGAATATCTTTAGTATAGACCGCTTTCGAATGTAAATGCATATGATTGTACTGATTAGAATCTATATCTGATGCGTCATGTTCGATTCTCGAATATTTCTTGATTAAAATCGAAGCCCAGAATGATGGGAAACGTGTGGAAATAAATTAGATCGAAGTTAATTTCCGCTTTTTATATGCAGTAGACACCTCTACGAGCGGATTGAAGTCGCGGGATTATTGTAAAATCCCGGATTTTCGGGCAGCGAGAAAAAAAAAAAGGGTCCCGTAATACCCACAGGAGTCTGTTCGTATTTTCCTGGATCGCACTGGATGAGGAAATTGCTTTTTCAGAGACAAATTCCCAACAGAAGCAGCAGTGGAGGACACGCGGGTTTTCATCATCACGAAAATGCAAACCCTGATTTCCATCTCATGCGTATTTGGTGGTCGGTAACATTTCTGGAGAGATTTCATGCTTGAAATTCCGTTCGAATTCCTTCGTTGGTGTCAGACACGAAGCCCATAATCCTTGTCCACAAATTGATATAAATCCGAGAACGGAATCGCAAAATTTTCAGTAGAAATTGTGTGCTTTCCGAATCAGAACGTTCCCGATATTGTGCAGTATTTACAAAGGGGACAAAGAGAACGTCACCTTTGGTAGAATGGTAGTCCTTGTTACATATGAGTGATATGACTAGAATTACGTTTAATTTGTGAACCTTTCATATTTCTGCGTATGATACCGTGTGCCAGCTTATTTTTCTATTACTCTAGAATGAAAACACGAGGGCATTTGTTTAAGTGAGAATACCCATGCTGTTTATCGCAGCATTAGATCATGTACAAATTGCTAATACAGTACAGGATTTAAACTAGTAAATCATTTTAAAATACCAATACTGTTCGATGACGGTCAGTTTTCCCTGTAGAGCTCAGTTGCACTATCAGAGAAAAATGACAAATCGCTTGAATATGGAGTAATACTTCAGGCTTATTGAAAACATTTGTCAAAATTATCCAAAGACTCTTTATTATTACAGGACGGCGAGGAGAACTAGAAATATTCCTGTAGCATTCAAATCCGGATGTCCCCTCATAATTAATTATATGCGCCCTCCATAAAAAGAACATTCTCAGTAACATAACCCTTCCAATTTCCATCGTCAGTTATTTTCATAATGATTCACAAACGAAAGGCGAAAAACAATCATTGTAATATAAAACGTCCATTTGCTCCCGACTTTTGTCCCTAATAAATGTAGTCGTTGACAAAGTCTCCTAAAAGACGAGTTCGGGTGATGTAGATGATGTTTTCGGATCAATTGAGCTAACATTTCTTCTGAGCAAAACATTTTTTCTTGTGATGGGCATTCTGAAATTTCGAAGGTAGAAAACTTGCCCCGTTTCAGCCAGTATTCATGTGAGATCTTCAAAATAACGTTCTCGGCAAAATTCCAAATTTGCATATTAATATACAGTAAATTTTTTAGACCGAATATTTTAAAAATCAGATCAATTTTAACGTTTGAAAACTTGCCCTGGCTCAGTCCATATTCTCGTGAAATCAACAAAATTAATCCCTCAGGCAAAATTCGAATTTTTTTAAAGAGAGAAACTGTGCTGTTCATCGCAACCGAAGATCATATAAAAATCTGTCCAGAAATCATATTCTATAAAATCTGATGTTGGGTGACGATCAGTTTTCCCTCTGGTGCTCAGCAGATGGACAGTCAGGAAAAGATAATGCCTCTTGGATTTCGAGTAATATTTCAGGCTTCTTGAAAACGGTTTTCAAAATATATATTTTCTCCGCCGAACATTCTTCAAAACCAGAAAAGTATTTTCAAGTTTAAAAACGTTCCCCTTTCCTGTCAATATATTCTTCGTAGACCATAGTAAATAATCCCTCAGCGAAATTCTAAGTATGCACATTTCTATTTTTTCTCAGCGGAATATTCTTCAAAATATTTCATCAGAAAAAAAAACAAAATCACGAAAAAAAGTATTCGTCAAGAATGTGCCTCATCCGCCGTCTTATTCTCGGGACACAGTTGTCTTCCCAGCCAGGCCAAAATGATCGCCTGCACAATCATTGCAAAATTGGCGTACAAACAACACCGGATGAGAAACATGGGGTCCTCGTCGATCCGCGTCGAAATCAGCGGCGCCAAGCTCAAGGGCGCCAACCCAATCGTCAGGAAAATGAACGGCCCCACAGTGGCGTCGATGTTGACGAAGCTGCCGATATACACGAGCCCCGCGGGCGTCAAATTCGACAACCCGATCCCCAGGGAACAACACGCGACCCAAAACGCCAATAAGAACCGTGTAGAACAATAAGCTTACAAAATTTGTGAACCACCCACGTATATTTTCTAAGGTCTTGCACACATTCGCAATCGAAGTCATACAAAGGCTGCGAATCTTGACGCGTAGTGTAAGCAGGTATTCGCTTTTTCCCGAACATTTCATTTGCATCCGAATACAAACACCCGAAGCAACTGCAAAAGAAAATCTAATCTTCTTCGACTCCTTGCGTGGGTGTGTATTTTTTTTAGAATTCCCGTGAGAGTGTTTTCATTCTCTCAAATAACTGAGTGCGGAATTGAACCCATGCAGGAACACGTCATCTTGTCATCTCATTCACCAGATGCATTTTGTCATTTTTCTGCAGACCATGCACACGCAAAACAATGCCACGAAGGCGGAATACTTTTATCAAGACAATTTTCAGCAAAACAATCGATCCTTATTCCTGAAATCCCTCCCTTTCTAGTGCCGCTTGAAATATTTCACAAACTCCAGAAAATCAAAGAAAACATATTTCTATTTTCGGTGAAAAATTTGTACAGTACAGTATATTTTTAATGCGGGATGTTTTCTTATTTTTTATATTGACGATGGGGTATATCTGAAAACAGTGCGTTGAATAAGAATATGCGTTCCAAGTATCATTTGCGTTTAATATTGTAGGAACATTGAAATCAATTATTTTTTTTCGTGCCGAAATCTTCGGCGGTTTTTTGGCACGTTCAATTGTAAAGGATTGGCCATATTCTGGGACAAACAGTTTTAGCATCCACTCAACTTTCAAATCGCAATTTTTTTTTATTCTTGAGAAAGATTTCTGGACGGAATATTTCTCAGGTGACAAAAAATATTGAGGGAAATTCAATTTATTCGAGATTTGAATCTTCAATTTTACAGGCTTAGTTGTAGTTCTGGCCACCATATTATGCTGATTTTAGTACTGTAATGCTTTGTCTCCACATGATCAATTTTCATTTATATATCTCTTCTTATTTATATATTTTGGCAGTGCGGCTTTTACGAGAATATCTGTAGTATAGACCGCTATCGAATGTAAATGCATATGATTGTACTGATTAGAATCTATTACTGATGCGTCATGTTCGATTCTCGAATATATCTTGATTAAAATCGAAGCCCAGAATGATGGGAAACGTGTGGAAATAAATTAGATCGAAGTTAATTTCCGCTTCTAATATACAGTAGACACCTCTAAGAGCGGATTGAAGTCCCGGGATTATTGTAAAATCCCGGATTTTCGGGCTGCAGCGAGAAAAAAAAGGGTCCTGTAATACCCAAAGGAGTCTGTTCGTATTTTCCTGGGTCGCACTGGATGAGGAAATTGCTTTTTCAGAGACAAATTCCCAACAGAAGCAGCAGTGGAGGACACGCGGGTTTTCATCATCACGAAAATGCAAACCCTGATTTCCATCTCATGCGTATTTGGTGGTCGGTAACATTTCTGGAGAGATTTCATGCTGGAAATTCCGTTCGAATTCCTTCGTTGGTGTCAGACACGAAGCCCATAATTCTTGTCCACAAATTGATATCAATCCAATCCCGGAATCGCAAAATTTTCAGTAGAAATTGTGTGCTTTCCGAATCAGAACGTTCCCGATATTGTGCAGTATTTACAAAGGGGACAAAAAGAACGTCACCTTTGGTAGAATGGTAGACCTTGTTACATATGACTAGAATTACGTTTAATTTGTGAACCTTTCATATTTCTGCGTATGATACCGTGTGCCAGCTTATTTTTTTACTACTCTGGAATGAAAACACGAGGGCATTTATTAAAGTGAGAATACCCATGCTGTTTATCGCAGCATTAGATCATGTACAAATTGCTAATACAGTACAGGATTTAAACTAGTAAATCATTTTAAAATACCAATACTGTTCGATGACGGTCAGTTTTCCCTGTAGAGCTCAGTTGCACTATCAGAGAAAAATGACAAATCGCTTGAATATGGAGTAATACTTCAGGCTTATTGAAAACATTTGTCAAAATTATCCAAAGACTCTTTATTATTACAGGACGGCGAGGAGAACTAGAAATATTCCTGTAGCATTCAAATCCGGATGTCCCCTCATAATTAATTATATGCGCCCTCCATAAAAAGAACATGCTCAGTAACATAACCCTTCCAATTTCCATCGTCAGTTATTTTCATAATGATTCACAAACGAAAGGCGAAAAACAATCTTTGTAAGATAAAACGTCCATTCGCTCCCGACTTTTGTCCCTAATAAATGTAGTCGTTGACGACGTCTCCTAAAAGACGAGTTCAGGTGATGTAGATGATGTTTTCGGATCAATTGCGGTAACATTTCTTCTAAGCAAAACATTTATTGTTGTGATGGGCACTCTGAAATTTCGAAGTTTGAAAACTTGCCCCGTTTCAGCCGGTATTCATGTGAGATCTTCAAAATAACGTTCTCGGCAAAATTCCAAATTTGCATATTAATATACAGTAAATTTTTTAGACCGAATATTTTAAAAATCAGATCAATTTTAACGTTTGAAAACTTGCCCTGGCTCAGTCCATATTCTCGTGAAATCAACAAAATTAATCCCTCGGCAAAATTCGAATTTTTTTTAAAGAGAGAAGCTGTGCTGTTCATCGCAACCGAAGATCATATTAAAGTCTGTCCAGAAATCATATTCTATAAAATCTGATGTTGGGTGGCGGTCAGTTTTCCCTCTGGTGCTCGACGGACTGTCAGAGAAAGATAATGTCACTTGGATTTCGAGTAATATTTCAGGCTTCTTGAATACGGTTTTCAAAATATATAATTTTTCAGCCGAACATTGTTTCAAAACCAAAAAAGTATATTCAAGTTTAAAAAAGTTCTCCTTTCCTGTCAATATATTCTTCGTTGGCCATAGTTGAATAATCCCTCGGCGAAATTCTAAGTATGCACATTTCTATTTTTTCTCAGCGGAATATTCTTCAAAATATTTCATCAACAAAAAAAAATCACGAAAATAAGTATTCGTCAAGAATGTGCCTCATCAGCCGTCTTATTCTCGGGACACAGTTGTCTTCCCAGCCAGGCCAAAATGATCGCCTGCACAATCATTGCAAAATTGGCGTACAAACAACACCGGATGAGAAACATTGGGTCCTCGTCGATCCGCGTCGAAATCAGCGGGGCCAAGCTCAACGGCGCCAACCCGATCGTCAGGAAAATGAACGGCCCCACAGTGGCGTCGATGTTGACGAAGCTGCCGATATACACGAGCCCCGCGGGCGTCAAATTCGACAACCCGATCCCCAGGGAACAACACGCGACCCAAAACGCCACCCCGTCCGCCGCCGGCCCAAAGTAGGGCAAGCAGACCAACGTGAGCAACGACGTCGTGCTCACGGCCAGGTTCCAGAGGATGACCCAGAGCGACCTGACATTCCCGGCCACGATCGCGGTGATGAGTCGGAACAGGGAGTAGAAGGTGAGGAAGCACATGTCCAGGTAGCGGGCTTCGTCGACCGTGAACTCCAGCCAGGAATTCTCGGCAAAGGTCACGATGAACCCCGACATGGCCACATACAGGGCCACGGAGGTGTGGAGGAAGATCCCGCCCATCAGGGTCAGGGCGTGTTTCAGCAAGCGTCGTTTGCGCTTCGACGGCTGTCGCAGGTCCTCTATGGACGGTGGACGCTGGAGAGTAACTGCATGCTCCGTGTCCATCAAACTCGGACTGCCGACGAAGCTGCTGATGGGGAAATTGAGAAAATTTCTGGCTGCAAAAACCTTTCTGTGGTGAAGCTGGTGTTGTGTACCAAAAGCAACTAACGCAGCTCCAGCATCCGGCCAAAACTGGCCCAGAAAACTTGCTGGTACTTTCCTGTTATCTCTGTACCTCAATCCTAGACCGCACTACCATCCAGACAAATCTTTAGGAGGAGTTCATAATCACCACAACCTAACAGAAACTGTGAATTTTATTTTTCCGCATTCTGCTGAAACTGATTTTGGGAGGTGGTTAAGTAAAGTTAGGTTAGGTCAGGTTATGTTAGTTAAAATATATTTAACCTTAAAATATAATTAAAATATATTTAAAATATATAGTTAAAATATATTTTACATAACCTGACCTAACCTAACTTTACCTACTGCCTCCCAAAATCAGTTTCAGCAGAAACCCAAAGAAAGCAGAAACTGATTTTCAAGGCGAGTGAGCCTTGCAAAAATACCATTTTTGCAAGACTCGCTGCTGAGCCTCACTCAAGGACAAGAAGTGGTTATCACTTTTTTAAATTTTCCTGAAATCGGACAATCCTGAGCCAGGAAGAAATCACCCAATTTCTTCTTGACCCAGTCCAAGCACCTGGGTATAAACACCTTTGTTCCTCTTTGAGAGGAGAAGTCAGAAACCTAGTGTTAATGGGTCTTTTTACTTTGATTATCTCATTCAATATTCTGAGCTAACCAACCAATCTTACAATTGACTCTGCCATTACAACCAATCAATTAATAGCCAATTGATGAACTGGGCAACAAGAATGAACTCCTCTGAAAAGAGTTTGAGTTCTTATTCAAAACTTGCATTCTGATGGCTGCACAATTCAATTCCTTTGCCTGCGGGATCCAATGGACCCATGACAGCTGGGATATTTTTTGCAAAATTGTGTGCCCCTGAGGACTGAAACAAAAATGTTTTGAGCCAATAGGCCTGAGTTGGAAAAAAGTCCAGTATTTTTTTCCTGCAAAAATGTTGGCAGAAAATGACGATGAAAAATTGAATAGTTGATGGGGAGCCGAATTGTTTAAGGCGGCATCGAAGTGTGAAAAGCGGGACAATCGTGGGCGTACGTATTATTATTTAGGGCTCTGTGGATGAAAAGCTACCCAAAAATAACATTTGCTGCTTTTGGCGGACAAGCGTGAGTATAGTTTTACTGGCACATGCAGGCAGAAGTTCAGCGCTGAAACTTTTTCCGATTTTTCACATTTTTTCTTCCGAAAATTTTCCACTCTCTGTAAGGAAATCCTCCGTGTGAAAGGACACGCGCGTTGCTTCTGAACTTCGACTTCAAGTGTGGCAAACTTATCGAGGAATTCCGGATAACATTTTTCCTTTTAGTTCTTCGAGGAATATTCCGAATTTTTCCATTAATTCGATAGAAAATTCGCAAGATCTAGCTTCAAAGTTTCACGGAAACATTTTCGAAGTACACAGTTGCATGTGCAAAATTTACTTATTTATTGGTGCAGTAGGTTATTAATAAAAATAAATAAATACATTGATGATGGATGGAATCTCATCAACGTCTGACTTTAGCAGGAAACAGCTTAAGCAGGATTTTCCAAGAACGAATATATTTCACTAAAGTTTTCACATTTCTTGAAGTGATAGCATAGCATTAATCACAAAATTAAGCCAAAGGAGCATTGCAAAATAGCTCATAGACACCTTTACGCGCGCCAGAAGAAAGAAAAAAAAAGAATACTGTAATACTTTCAGAATTGTGGCCACAGTAATGTGAATGATTCATCTTTGCCAAGTGTTCCTCTTCATCTGCTATTGGGGACTTGTTCTGTCCTGTGTCCTTAAGACGACACAGACAAAGAGTAAGATGGAAATGAGAAATAACTTTAAAATGCAATAGGGCATTTTTGGCCAAGCATTAAGCCTCAAGGTTGGGCTCTTTTGCACAGAAGAACACAAAAACAGATGCACAACAATTTGGCAAGTAAATTTAGCACTTTATGCACAGCACAAGAGTTTGTAACAGAGTGTCAATCTTTGGTGGCTTGCAGAATTTAGGTAACTGGTTCTTCAACCAGTTCCTGAGTCTGCTTTTTCCAATGCTGTTTGGTTATCGCAGATTTTTTTTCGTGTCAAATGTCATGATTTCCCTGAAGAATTGCAACGTGTGCAAGTGTTTTAGTGGCAACATCATCTCAACTTGCAATACCTGCGGCAGCCATCAAAAGATTCTAAAATTGTAATTACAGGTATGTAATTAAATTCTCACTGCGCTTCTGCGCTTCCCGAAAAGACCACAGAAACTTGACTTTGATAGTAAAGTTTCTACAACAAGATTTTCCCATTAAAACAAGCTCCCAGACTTTCCGCTGAATCCCACTATAACCACTAAAAACCATGTCAAAATTGAACAATAATGAAAATTCTGAAGTGATTGTCTCATTAATTCCTTAGCTGAGAAGGCGTTCACTTGTGCTGAATTATTCAAAAACTTCATTTTATGCCTAATTCATTGGTTTGGCGTGTGAATGGTTCAAATTGAATTGATTTGCATTCTTAAAATTGAGACAAAATAAAAAAGTTTCTTTGCGAACTTTCTTACAAGAAAGTACCCAGCCTATCCAAGAATGCTTCACGTGCACCTTTATTCTGAACAACACCACTTCTTTGTTGAACTCGGAGGAAGAGCTCTCAACATCTCCTAACATGACCAAGATCGTTTAATAACCAAATGTTTTCTCTCTAACAAAATGCAAAAATAAAATTCAAAATTCAAGTCCACGTTGAAAAGAAGAGAAAGTAAAGTATCGTATTGCAAACTTTTGTGCACCCCCTCCCGATTATTTTTGGCACAGCATTCCGACAACAGCCACCAGGCATACTCATTCTTTCGGCACATATTGAATCAAATCACAAAGAAAGAAGCTCGAAAGCTTTAATAAAATTTTCGAGGAGAATAGACCCGGTGCCTTTCATCGCAGGCTCTTTTTTCCTCGTACACGTATAACGAATAAAAAGGAATCCTTGAAGCGTAACATACTTTATTTTTTTTTATTGTAGACGTACTGTTACCCCGGATAATGGACTCCTTGCAAATTTGACTTTTTCTTTCCTATTGGACTTGGCTTTGCCTGATTTTGCTTTGGATAATACCCTGATTCAGATTATAGACAGCATGGAAAATGTTATTATCCTTCCAGAGAAAAAGTTGCAGTGACACTTTCACATGTTAGCAGCATCAGTTTTCAAGTAGTGTAGTGCGTTATTATTTTCACTTTGTTCCTATATAGATACTGTACTATAAAAAGTTTCCTGCTATTTATTGCTTTTATGGGCCATTCTATGCAATTTAATTGTACTACGAATTTAACATGGAGATTTCTTAAAAATCTGAAGGGTATATTGTACATTCCGTTTTGCTAAATTTGCTCGGGGTTGGATATTTTTCGGGTACTGGGACGGACAATCCAATCTAAAAATTTAAGTTGATTGACGTTTCGAATAGTGGACTCTCCGGTAAAGAAAACTGAGTCCAGCAACTGAGGAAATAAAGTGAGGCCCCGAGATGCGGACGAAATTGGAGCTTGTATCTTGTGCCACGGTCAGAAGGTCTGGATGCCGAATCACATTTCAAATTAGACTTCAATGAGAAAATACAGTACAGGTACTGTATTTAATTAGTTCTCCTGTTGATCAAAACTCGGGAAAAAGTCCCTCAAAAATCCAATACAATAAATTTTCTCAGCATCTTCAAGATACAGAAAATAACAGTGCAGAAGAAAACCTCACCTAATCTGATCTTTTGGCATGAAAAGGAGCGCAAAACGCAAAGGACAAGCACAAGTTCTATATACAATACTTTGCTCAAATGAAAGGAAAACCTGTAAAAAAATGAGCAAAATAACGCTTGCTTTATTGGATTAATTTATGAAAATAAATTTTTAATATGAATAATTATAAATTAATTATAATAATAATGATTATAATAATGCACTTGAATAAATTTATAAAAAAATTTATTTGTGCATTTTTTATTACGTAAATAGCTGAATTTGTTCGAGGTATCACAATTTTGAAAAATTATAAATTTTAGATTTTTCTAGAAATGTTGGCAGCGTCCGTATCCCCTTAGACATTGGCCAAATGTCGTGGCAGATTTGTTATTAGTTCCATGTGTTCCTCACTTGAATCGTTCGTATATGCGTCCGCACGTCGGGGCCCTATACTGCATATTACATACATTTCTCTCACAGTAGTTTTTTTTTTACCTTTCGGTATCCTTATTCCTTCCGAGAAGCAGCTCCTTGAAACCGGCTTGATTCCTCACAGCAAACATCACTCCGTACTCGCAAGCTATGAATAGCGCGAAAACTCCGACCAGGGCATACACGTATCCCACGTTTGTCGTCTGCGGAGGCACTGCTGCTCTTTCATCTGTTTCGAATTTCAATTGTAAATTTTTAATAATGTTGTGGGAGAAGGACGCGCCAAGAAGAAAGGCAGATGATGCTCCTCATCATGATGACATTGGTCAAATATTCTATCGAGCTTCCGAAAGCAGCTGCGAATTCTTTCGGGGAGACATCTTCTCTGGATATCTTGAAAATATTGGCATCGTATCAAGCGAATTTCTGCGCTTATGCGTGATGAAACATTTTTGAAGCATACAAATTAAGACTGGGGAATATTCAAAATGTTGGAAAACATTTTAATTAGACGTACAACTCGCTGAGAATAAGTTTACAGCTGACATGTTATGCAGTCGAGATCTATACAAACTGCAAATGCAATGAAAATACGGATAGTTGATCTAAACGAAGTTTCTGGCTTTGAATCACCATTTTATTTCATTGCTAAACGAATAGATTTTATTCACCGAGTTCCATGCTACTGTCGGGTCATCATCGTTCTTGCAATATCGATATTCAAGGCTTTTAAATTATTTTTCAACGTTTTTTTTTCTTTCGTGATGCAATTTTCGTTTGACTCATGTAATGTCTGGGCAGATACCATCATTATTTATTTACCGAAAAGTTGCCTCACGAACTCGGAGCCTTTTTGTTTTTTACATATATTTTTGTGGTTTGGCCGTAGTGATGAAAAATGCGCCTTTTTCTCTCAATATTTCCAAGAATCATGTGAATTTCATTATACTAGAGGAATAATCAAGTTGTAGTACGGTATTTTAAGACGGTAAAAGTAAAAGTAGCATTGTTCAGTTGTAAGTCTGCTGAGTGCTAATTGTGATTCGAAAGTAATACGATTTATCTTGATTTTGAGACCTTTCGGGAATCAAGTTCTTTGGCCACCTCCAATTAAATGTTGTGTGCCAAATTTAGGTAAGCCTGACATTTTCGCAAGAAATGAGAGTATATATTTTTCAGTTGACAACCTTCTCACTGTGCTTTCAAAGCAGGGCCATTTTTCTAAGCTTGAAAACGTATTGGCAATAATTTCTCGGTCAACCTTGAATCTCACTTTTTGCCGACGTTTCTCCTCGGAAAATTCCAAATTTTTTTGCAAAAAAAATGATTGCTTTGTTCTTCTTGGTTACTTGCAGATTGTTTTCGTATCAATTCAATCTCTCTTCCTGATGAGCGTGAACAAAAAAGTTTCGAAAAATTATCTGTCTGGTGATCATTGAAAGAAAAGAGATATGTATGACGAATTTTTTTTTCGCTTCGAAATATGCGCTTTCAAGTTTATGTTTTGCTGCCTATGACATTTAATTCCTGGAATGTGGTGGCTCAAAATCAGATTTTGACCAATATATGGTATGCAGAGGCGAGCAACAAAACCTGCAGTTTGAAACCCATAGGAGCATCATCAGGACAGCAGATTCAAAGCAAAGTAACAGCAGCAGGAAGGAATATTCTGAACAGAAAGCACACAGAGATGAAAGAAAGAGGAAAGAGTATAACATGAAGAAGGAAAAATTAAGAAGTGAACAGCAGCACTTGAATGGGAATTAAATTATTTTCTATTGCTTTCAGACAAGTGCTGGGGATGCTTTTGCTGGGACATTCCCCCAAACGTTGGCCAATGCATGCCAGAATGGGTTCCCAACGCATGCCAACATTCATTGGCCAATGTTCGGGGGAATGCCTGATCTCAGACATTGGACAGTGACCAAACGGCCATTAGCCCAACATTTGGGCCCCAATGCCATGCAAATGGCTTTGCAACGCAGGTTGCAATGGCCAAATTATTTGCTGGGTAGGTTTTTTTTTTGTTTTACGTGTTCTGCCTCTTTATTTTTAATAGAAATACGCCGGAGTGAAGCAGATACGAATGAACTCACTAGCGTGAGACACGTCCTTGCTTTTGGTGCCATTGCCGACGACCATCCTGTCGTCCCATTGGGAAACTTTGCTGACGACAGCCGACATGGCGAACCTGGTCGTCGCTGTCGACGCCCGGGTTGTCGCCGTCGTCACCGTCGCATTCTGAGCAGGACCGTCTTGAACATCGCCGACACCTCGCTGACGAGGCTGGTCGGGCTGTTGATGATCATGCGCGCGGGAAACGAAGAATTTCGAGAGCAGCGGCGTCATCAGGGAGCCGAATCCGTCGCCGAAGTAGGCAATTTGCATCGCAAAGTGGCTCTTTTCCATCCAAATGTCGAACACCAGCGTGTTCACCCCTGCGAGGAAATGAGGGCCCCGGGGGCGACGGGTGCGGAGTCAATACAAGTGAGCGTCGAGCCCACCGACATAATGTATATATAATAACTGAGCGCCACACCAACTGAGCGTCAGCTGAAAAAGCTTGCGTGCTGTTCAATTTTTTTGATTGACCATATTTGGTAACGCAACTTTACACGCGAGAAAAAAATCATTACCAATATATGACCCATTTTCTCATTCATCTATTATTTTCAGGGGCGTAGGCTCTAGGTGTATTCTATTGTTGGAATTTAGCTTTATTTGTTAAAACTGTCTCTTTCTTTTTAGTAAGAGCATGTCATGTATCAATGTATAAATGGGTTCATCCTTATGACACTCGAAAGAATCAGAAAATGTGCGAGCATTTCCTGAAGATGAATTTCCGAAAAAAAGGTCGAAATTGTTTTTCTAGTGTCTCTTGCATTTTAGTACAGTACGTATACTTGAATTGTTGCATTACGAAATTATGTGTACATTTTGGTCAGCAAATATCTACGGTATTCCGTTTTAGGTATAATGAACAACATTATAATCACGTCCAGAAAATTACAGAACATCATGAAAAGATCTTAAGCATATGTGCATATCTGGAAGTGATTAGTATTTAATCGTGAATTTGAATTTCATTTGTTGACACGTGAAGCAATTGCGAAAATTTTTGGTCCCCAAAATATTTTCCATTTCCAAATTGGACAGGCTAGAGATGGTAAAATTCTTTTCTATTTTAAAAATTCTAAAGTTTGAACTTTGAATGTTCCAGAATTTTTGATTTTTGGAAGGAAATTCCACTGAGATTCGTTACATTCATAAATTTAGTTTAACCGATTTTCATGTGGTGAGTCCCGTTACTCTTTAAAAGGTTGCTATTTGACTGGAATAACGCTACAGTATATTTTTTGGCCAGTCTTGAAGAGCAAAATCATCACACGTAAAAATGAGTTTGAAGCTTAGAATTGATGTTTCAATATTTCATATTCAAGCTCATGAAATTCACAACATCAGCTTATAGTTTTTGAAATGATTCGATTTTGCAGAGCTACATTGAAATCTTGCATCCATACATTGTATACTGTTCTATAACTGTACTGCTATCTGAGCATATGCTCAGTCGGGCAGCGCTCAGTTGAGTGGCGCTCATTTGAACAGTCGTGAAGGCAACGGGTCGGTCTGATGAGTGAGCAGAACGTGCTGAAATCTCTTGAGGAACAGTCGTTACAATACTGTCACCCGTTTCCGTTTTCGTGAAGGAAATTCCATCATGAAAACTGGGACAAATACTTATCTCTCTTATGCCCTAAAATTTTCTCGAGAAACTCCAGAATGGACACGGAAATTTCCTTCAGGACTTCCAGCTTAGAAATTCAATAATATTTCTGAACCAGCTTGGAAAATTTTAATGAGTCTACATCAGTGAATTCATGGATTCATTTCAACGTAAACTCCGTTACTCGAAAAAAGAGCTTTAACAATAATTACAGTGAAGATCTACAGGCCGAAAGAATTAACGCGAAATCAAGGACTTTTCAAAAAGTTCCTCAAATTCTTATCAAACAATATAGAATGTCTAATCCATTCTATTCATTGTCTACATCCCCCTCGAATGTAAATCATACATTTTTGAATTAATTATTCAGCGATCAGGTTATAACAGCGACAAAAATTCGAAATACAAGTACTGTACTGTTTAGGACCAGAAATAAGAGGCTGTTCTGTTCTACATAAAAATTGACCTGTGATGTGGTACCTTTTTCCCACTGCTCATTCTCTTTTCTTTTAAAAAATGTGGAAACAAAATTGCAGTAAATTAATCGAGGAAGGATCCAATCCCTCGGAGACTTATTCTAGTCTTCATTCATTCAAGATTAAAGGTTCTCCGGTATGGTTTTGTGAACTGTTTTACGCTCAAGTTACCTTTGGCGCATTTTAATTATTCAAGCTGGCTTTAAGTACTGTATCATCAAACAAAACAGTTTCTCAACTTCGATTCTTGAATTTTCGGTGTATATATTATATGTATATTTCCAAAAACATTAAAACATGAAACCTCGTAATATATTCAAGACCGAGAAAACAGTTTAAAAAGGAGTTCGGTATTGAAACCCAACATTTCTGCTGCCAGAACACCTTTTTAAACTAGTAATCGAAGTTATTCTGTAAAATATACAAGAAATTATTCAGTTTGGAAATTTTTAAAAATTTTCCACACATATTAAAAAATTCATGCTTCGTTGAATTCGTCACATACTGACGACGATCACTTTAAAAATATTAATTATATAAAATGTCAGGCTTCATTGTTTTCTGTTTCCTGCGGAGTTGCCTGAAAGACGCCTGAAATTCATGACCAAATTTGTAATTGGCTTGACTTCTGCAATAATCTGACACTAGCTGAAATTTGAACCATATCTAAAACTTTAATCGTTAAATAAAGCATTGTTATTCTGGACCTGCTCTTTCGATTTGCTCCTACACGTGGCTCCTTCACTACATTTATAGAAAAAATGGGAACAGGTCAGCACTGCATAAGCTTGAGAAAAAAAAAGGTTTTTACATCACCCGCGAAAAATGTTTGCGCAATAATGCCAGCATCGAGTCATCGTCTCACTCAGGCTCGCAGGAAGTTTAAATCTTACTCATGCTCGAGTTATGCGCAAAAGTACGGGAAACCAAGTCGCGGTTTTATGAATGCCTACCGCTACACTGATGATATGCAAATGAAACTGTGGCGGAGATCAGAAATCGCTTACCAACATCCATCACCCCGATGAAGAGCCCGTAGATGGAGAAGCCGATGGATGTGAGGAGCAAGTCTCGCCAAAATGCGATGGAGATCAGCGAGGCTCCCAGCCCGATGGACGCGACGAACATGCAAATCAACTTTGGCAAAACTCTGTAGGATATCAAACCTACGAACGGAACGTGGAATAAAACCACACGGAATCCATCGAAAAATGTCATATTGATGCATATCACGCACGTTGAATCGACTGATCGAACATCAAATGAAAGCAAATATAATCCACAAAAAAAAACAGCTTAGGCAAGAGTCATAATATTATTTGATCAAAATCATGTTAATTTTAAAAAATTCAGCAATGCAGCAGTTAGAATTCTGATAAGATTAAAAATGGAAGAACTCTTTCAACCTCTAAAATTTTCACGCAATGCTATTCATTGAATTTTCTTGTTCTTTTCACGCGAAAGAGTCGAAAATTCAACGATGATCGCTTCTCATCCAGCCCAAGTTTTTTATTAAAGAACTACAGCATTTTAAACCTCAATTATTTCAAGGGAAATACACAAAATGCTATTCTTGTTTATGCTTACATCAGGTTCAAAGAAATTGGTCGAACTGGAATGTGAAAAAACCACACTTCTACTATTGGAATAACGGGATCAAGGCATGCAGCTTGTAGGTGAGGCAACAACAATAAATTCGACACACGAGCGTCGATAAAATAAAATCTCTGAACATCGATCAAACTTCTTCTAAATTTCAATCAACTTACTAATTAATGTGCCAACTACGTAGCCGATAGAATTGGCGACGAACAGCACATAAAGATCCTTTGTTTGACGTCCCAGGAGATATCCTAGGTCCGTCAATGTAGGGCCAACAATGGACAAAGAACCTCCCTGTGCAAAAACAAGGAAACACGAGAGAAAATATAATACATTAGCAGGATTTTATTGTTCAAAAATTGAATGGATTGTCAACCTTCGCGGTCGATCTAAATTCTCTACTCAGTGCTGCATTTTGATAAGATCCTGAATCGATTATGAGTAAATGTAGCTCCTTTTGAAACTCACAAGCATAAACAGTAATTTAAAATCATTAATTACAATGATTAATGAAATATCGACCCAGAAATATAATTCAAGAAAATAACTGTGTCGCACGTGATCTTGCATTGATTTAAGGATTGATGCTTGGAATTATGGTATTCGTGATTTACAAATGGAAAAACCGAGGCGATATCTTTGAAAATTAGTGGTCGTTGAAAAAAACCAATCAGCAGAATGCAATGAGTAACCTTTCCATTTCTTCTTATGGTGTCTTTTTGTAAACTGTGAATGAACAGAAGGACACAAAAACGCAGTTTGAGATGAATAGGTCGTATACAAATATTACAGCTGGTATTTGGCATAGCTAATTTTTTTTAAAGACCAAGCACCCAAATGTTAATCTTAAGGTATGAATATATGAAATTTAAAAAGTGTGAAAGAAGGCAAATGTAGTAAAAAAAAAAAAGTCTCCAGGATTTCATGCTATGATCAGAACATTTTCTGTGCTTAGAGTAAACAGAACAACCAAAAATCCCCAGACTTGGGCTATTTTACTCAATCTATTGGTTTTTTCGTTACTAAATCCTCGGGGAATACATTTGGCAAAAATGTCCCGACTCTATGGTGCCCAAAGGTCAAATCTCATCTTCAATAATGCAGTACAATATTTAGCATAATCAAGTCACAAAAATTCATCGGGACCAGAAATCCCATCGCCATACAAAAAAAACAGTACTGTATAATGTGAATCGAACATTATTTTGGCTACATCGCAAGGACCTTGAGAATATTGAAAAAAATTAAATTCGAAACGAAATATAATTGCATAATAAATACCTCGAAATGAGCACCTCCAAAAAACCCAAAAATTATCCTTTACCGTCTTTCTATGGCGCCTCAAATACTCACGAGAGCCACGAACGTGGTGAAAACCACGAACAACAGGATGAGTGACTCAGTTTGCAGAATTTTCACCCGCTTGCCAGATACGTCAGTGACATCGACGGGTGCTCTGGTCGCGATGGCGTCGACCCTGGTGACAGCACTCGACGCTGACGGTGACGTCTTGGGTGCGTGCACGAGTTCCCGACCGACCCAGTCGTCCAGACACGACGCGGAGTCCTTCCGGCTCAGGCTGACAGGGGTCATCATCTTGCTGATGTCCTCCGACACCACCACCAGCGCCATCTTGATGCTTGCCTAACGTTATATCCCTGTAGTCCTAAAGGTCTCGAATCTATCCGAATATCATGGGTGGGACGAAGATTGGGAAATAAAGGCTGGGATGCTGGCGACGAGGAAAACCCTGTAAAAGTCCCATGTGATGAAAAGTGAATGGAGACAAGGAGTTCGAAATTTCCATAATCAATCGGTGTAATAAGTCATCATGAAAGAAAATTTTCTCTTTACGGAGTCCAATGCGGGCGTGTTTCTGTATGAGTGATTCCAAGGTCTGTATATCAAGCTTGGTGGCGTTTCTTTGATTTTATAAATGATCAATGTCGTTCTGATAGGACCCTCGGGAAACTCCGCGTTCGATCTTTTAGGCTCAGATTGACATCTGTGTAAATAAACCTTTACACCTTGACAAAGCTTATATCTAAAATAATAGATGTCACTCCTAGACTCAACGCTTGTTCGAACTAAGATAATGGTCCTCATTCTGCAGGAGCTGGTCACAGGAAATATTTTTACTGTATGTAGGTTTGAAATACTTGCTTAATTCTATGTTTAATCGAAAAGAATTCCACCAAGATATCCTTGAAAATTATTTTTAAAAATCCATCCGAATCTGTTTTTATAAGCGATAATAGAATCCAATTACTGTAGATGAAACGTTTCGACAAGTCTTCAGCGATTATAGCGAGCAAAGTTGCAAGTGCAACTAAAAGTTCTCATTTTCTCCACGAAAATTTTGTATTATATGATAAATCTGGCAAATCAATAGATGGAATGCCTCAATGCTTCAAGAAGGAACTGATATCAGAAAATATTTGAAATCACGACTAGGAAATAAGCTGTGTTCTCTTTTTCTGTCCGAATTACTGTAATTAATGCATTCTGAAACGTAGTGATTGAAAATCAAAATTTCAGTAATTAAATACGAAGACGGAATTGCACCTGCTTGTTTCGCAGCTGTTCTCTCTTGCTATTCAAAGTGTTCAAGAAAAAATTTCAATTATAGGTTCACATTTTTCCAGTGGCTTATTCCCTCATGGAGGCATCTGACCTTCGACGAAAAACCAACGGGATTTCCTAGAAACTTCGAAACAAAATCACAACTATATTTCCATCGACAATAAGTACGTCACTGAATAATTTGATCATCAATTCTTTCAACAAGCCTCGTTATCAAGCACAATAAGCAACAGTTTGACTTTCAGCAACTGACCATCTATGCTTTGACTTATTTGGGTTAGCGGACGTATGCAATCAATGCCTCGAACTGAACAACATTCAAGAAATGCTCGGATGATTCATGCTTCTCCGCCTGATTTCTGCTTGTAGTTCTTGAGATGTGACAGAACCCAGAATGGCGTGAAAAGAATTCCGCTCATCAAAACTACGCCATGGGCAATTTTCTCCTGCGGAAAGAAGAGCAAATTCCAGGAATCATTGATTATGACGAAAGAAAACCTCAATGCTTCAAGAAGGAACTGATATCAGAAAATATTTGAAATCACGACTAGGAAATAAGCTGTGTTCTCTTTTTCTGTCCGAATTACTGTAATTAATGCATTCTGAAACGTAGTGATTGAAAATAAAAATTTTAATTATTAAAATACGAAGAGGGAATTGCACCTACTTGTTTCGTTCAAGAAGAAGTGTTCGAGAAGAAATTTCAATTATATGTTCACATTTTTCCAGTGGCTTCCCCCGTGGAGAAATCTGACCTTCGACGAAAAACCAACGGGATTTCCTAGAAACTTCGAAACAAAATCACAACTATATTTCCATCGACAATAAGTACGTCACTGAATAATTTGATCATCAATTCTTTCAACAAGCCTCTTTATCAAGCACAATAAGCAACAGTTTGACTTTCAGCAACTGACCATCTATGCTTTGACTTATTTGGGTTAGCGGACGTATACAATCAATGCCTCGAACTGAACAACATTCAAGAAATGCTCGGATGATTCATGCTTCTCCGCCTGATTTCTGCTTGTATAAGAACTCTACACTGTCTTGGGTCTTACCGCACTTTTCTTAAGGCGAGTAGTTTTGATGCGGTACCCGTTAAAAGAGGACGCCTTTCTTCTCGTTTAAGGTCCTTAGTAACTAATACTGCTTTCTTTCAACAGTTGCAAGGAGAATACTTCTTCTTTATTTATGTCATGTCACTTCGAGTGACTTTTGTACTGCTACCCGTTGAACCAAGTAAACTTTTTATCAGTAAGTTGAGTGGCCGTTCCCTTGTGCTAAAGAGCCAGAAGGTCGATACTCTGATGGGGAGTAGAATCTTTTCAAAGTTTGGCTGTTGCCACCATCAAGTACAACTCTTTTCACAACCGCGGAATTCATCTTGATCTCGATTCGAAACTTGTCTTTCTGAAAAGAAAATTAAATCGATACAGTAGCTTCAAGATAAAACGTAGAAGAACACGGGTCGATGAAATTCTCCGCTGCTATTATAATAAAGAGGTCTAAACAGTAGTACATAACTGTAAAATACTTACAATTGGAGATTCTGGACATTTTCATGCGACAGAATGGATAAAAAAACATGCATTGATGGTAATTAAAAAAAAAGGTAACTCAAACATATTTTGAAAGACATAAAAGCACAAGATTTAATTTTGTTGCATTGTAGAAAGTTTCATAAATAAAGAACGCATCGACATCCACACAGCATCAAGTGATGGATAGGTTCCAATGGTTTTGGATAAATGTTCACAGAGGATCACTCAATTTTCGATATTTTGTACAGTTCCGAAATTAGTCGCGTACCTCGGACTTCTTCCAATAATGCTGCATTTATAGTTAATTCATCGTCATTATATCATTAAAAACTTAAAAATAAATTTTTATAGCATCTATGGTGATGACCCATTTACGTACACTGTAAGCGTTTTAATTTTGCCACAAGGTCTACTGATGTGTAGTTTATATTCACTTGGAAATTTTCAATAGCTACATTGCGAAGAATCCATCGAAATGTCACCAAGATTTCAATAATATTTTCAGCACTTGTTCAGGAGATCAAAAATTTACACTTATTGATCGATGTGGTTTTCTGGAAAATTTAATCAATAAATGACTTTTTAGTTAATTTTTTTGTATTGCAGGTATACGGTAAAATATTTCACTGAATTTTACATTTTCTTGAACAGAACATTTGATCAGATTCTAACGATATTTTCTTTGACGATAATTGCACCGATAAAAAACACTTCTAGTTTCCTTCTTGTTTCCAAGGTAACCCTTCATATTTCAGGCACACATTTTGAGTTTAAATTTCGTCAAACTTCCCCTTATATTACAGAGCGATGTTCCGATTAATCAGATACGAAATATTATCATAACGTCGCATCATATTTCACGCTTAATCATGATGATATTGCATTTCTTGATCATTTTCGATTGGAGTCGGGGAAATAGATCCGAAGTGCATCATCAGCAGGTGAAGTTTTTCCCCTTTTTACTCAAGATAACCCTTCCTACTTAATTGAGGAAAACTCATAAACTTCGATTCTGCAAGAATTCACAGCGAAAATGTGCTTATTGTGATTACTGTAGCACGAAACACTTCCGGTTCCACTCGTACAAGCCTCAGCGAAATTTACGTGACTTCCGGCACATCCTCGACATCTTCTTCTGGCTTCCAGCACCGCGACTTTCCACTTCATCTCTACAATGTTCATTATGTAAAAATTCATTACATTTTCAAAGGTGTCGAAATGGTGAAGTTTCTGCAGTATAAATACATTGGTTGATGCACCCCAGAGAACCTTCTCTTCTTAAGCCCTGCATTCCACATCTACAGAAATAATCAGCTTAAAAAGATGGTGGACAATCAAAATTCAATGAAAAGATCCTTTCTAAAATCCTAGAGGCCCAAGACAAACGGTCAACCTCGTTTGATTTCTCATCAAAGATTATCTCCAAATTATTTATGCAGCTAAACCTTATCTGGGAACACGCTGGAGACCTTGTGCTTTAAATTGGGTTCAATAATTGCATTGCAATTCTTATTACTGATATTTTCATTTTGTTATTGGGGAAGGAAGTGGGTGTATGCTTTCACACCAGTTGAGCGGATGTACATTGTGGGATGGATTTTATTTTCTTTTGGTATCCACATACAACTCAATTCTTTGTTTTCCATTTTGAATAAGTGATTGAATGCCTTTGGATGGATTTGGGTTGGAAAACCTCCGCCCCAAAAACCACACCCTTACAACACACTTGGACCACTTTCATCTTTTCGTCTTTTATTTCGAAGTACAAGTTTAGTTAAGTTAGAAGTTGTAAAGAAAAGGTACGTTACGGTAACGTTACAGGTTTGTCCACCAGCAAATCTTCACACATTCTTCAGTTGAATGAATGAACAAAACACTTTATTTGCCCCTTTTCAGCATTCACAAGGTTCAATCAAGATTTCCACAACTAAACCCCCTTCCCATCCAACCCAAATCCACTCAATGACATTTAATCACTTCATAGCAGGAAACAGAGCACAAATTGATAACAAAAATTTAAAAATTCATTCCATGAAATACAACTGGACATCTGACATGTATGCATACACCCGTTCATTCCCTGATATTGGAAACAAAATATATGTAAAAATTAATTCTTCAGCTTAAAAACGGTTTGAAAAATGTGACCACAGAACACACAAAACAAATCCCTTCCTGAGTAACACTGTCTTATCTTCCATTCACCAGCACTCGTAACACTGAGGCTCAAGAAGATGAGGAGCAGCGCAGCCGAGACTGACTCAACCACCGTAAAATCGAATATCGACCCCTCGAAACTAACCGGGTGCCACTCGAAAGTGTCTCACACCACATCAACCCCCGCAGCAGATCCCTTGAATATCCGTCAACGTTTACCCCTGCTGAATATGATAAGGAGGACGGTAAATGCTTTCCCCCCGAAATGGAAACGCAGGAGTCCGGAGCCAATGCACTGCACGTACTTCACAACTGTGCGATGTTCCATGGTTCAGTTTATAGGGGGAAGGAAAAGCGCAGGCCCAAAATGTTGCCCACGTGTTTCGGTTACGACCCCCTATTGCACAAAAAAAAAAAAAGTCATCTGATAGCCGCTGTGCGAGGGTGGAAGGAAAGGAAAGATACGACAACAGCATTTATGGAGGAAAGGGAGAAAACGAAAAGAAAAGTAAATAAGGCGGGAGACTGATACTGCAGCATATGTAGGGGCATTCAGAAAATCAAAACACTTTTTTTTCAAATATAGGGCTTATCAAATACTATACCCAGCAAATAATTTGTTACAGGAAGGGCTGGGCATAACAGTTATGCATTATGTAACGCATTTTTTATGCATATCTGTTATGCCCAGCTTCTTCTATTATGCCTTTTTTTTTCTTGGGTAGTGTAGTGAAAAATTCTTTTGCAACGCATTGCAAAAGAATTTATATATTTAACAAATATGTTATATAGCATATTTATTCTGTAATACAACACTAATAAGCAAAAGCAGTTGTATTAGTGCAAAGTAAAATGATTACACCTTCTCTGAAAAAAAAGTGATCCAGAAGCGTCAAATATCACATTTGATTCAATACCTAAATCGCATATGATACCTTTTAAAACTAAATACAAAAAATTAATTGAAGATGAACAAACCATTTCTAATCTTAAGAATTTATTTGTAATATCGATTAGTCTTCTTAAACACCGAAATCATAATGAAAATAATACCCTGATGCATTCACAATAAGTTGAAACAAAACTACCAAAATGCATGCTGTGGTTTAAAAGTGGAGATAGATATTGGCTGAAGGTTAAAGATTTCAATTCTGCAAAACAATGAAGATCTATAATTATGAGTTTTTTGTTCTTAGTTGAATTTTGTTGAATGATGGTGTATTTCATCAGATAAGTGGATTGCAGATCATATTATCCAGTAATTTTCTGGCGGGTGCTTAATGAATCAAGCCTGGCTCCAGGTAATAATGCAATAAAACTTTATTTGTCTACTTTTCAAATGAATGAATGAACAGAACACTTCATTTGCCACTTTTCAGCGTTCACAAGGTTCAATCAAGATTCTAACAACCAAACCCCCTTCCCACCCAACCCAAATCCACTCAATGACATTTTAATCACTTCAGGGCAGGAAAGCACAAATTTATAACAAAAATAAAAGAAAATACAATGCAGCATGAAATACAACTGGAAATTTGACATGTATGCATACTGTTTGAAGAAATATATTGCATGATTGTGTATAGTATACTTGAATGCAAAATATGAACTTCTTTATTGTTGAACCAGACCATTTGGTAAGAGTTAAAGAAGAGCATTGAATTTCTTTTACCTACAGTACAGTCAACCCTGTCTAACAGGCTTAATTTGTGCAGTGGACAAGTCTGTTAGACAAAAAGTCCTTTAGACAAACTCAATTACATAAAACATTAAAATTTGTAATTGTGAACACTAACTTCAAACCAACAGAAGTCTGTTGGGTGGATTTTGTCTGTTGGGCAGGAGGAAACTGCCTGCAGAGCTGGTCTGTTGAGCAAAAATCTCTTACATGGGAAGTCTGTTAGGCAGGGGGCCACTGTACTATGAATCATAAGTTGAATTTTGACTACAGCGTGCTACCAAAAATAAACTCAATCCTTGTGGTAAGCTATAAAATGTCAAATAGGCAAAAAATGCAGCAGTTTGTTGCACAAAAAGCATAATTGCAGAATAAGAGTTCTTCATAAATCCATAGATTATGATTGAATTTAATATACGTGCAGCGTAATTTATTTTCCAGAGAAGGTCTTAGCGCAGCACAAAGTCGTCGCAATGAGAATTCTGGTGCAATTTTAGAAATTCTTCATTCCAATGAAAAGGAACTTTTTCTGATCCCCGGAATTCTCCCCTTGGGAGGCGGAAATGCTCTTATATAGGGGTCCGCCCAAATTGGGAGTGACTCGGATGCAATATAATAGATGAGGAAAAGAGCGGATTTGGCTCGGGCTGGGATCGACCGCATGACCCACGCCAAAAAGCATTAATAAGATCCGAATCTGAAGAGAGACCCCGACAATATTTTTTTTAGCAGTTTCTGTTTTACGCAATCTCTACGCGAAAGATACCATGGTACCGAAATATGCACAGTTATACGAAGTTAATATTGTACGCAGATACAGGAGCAATGAACCACGAGGAACGAGGAAGAACCCATGAAACCTATTTCATCCTGGCCTATTTATTTGGTACTGAACAGTTTCAGGAATTTTCCAGAGGATCTGCAATCCTGAGTTTGAACATTCGTACTTGTTTTAAACGCAAGTGATCTTCAATTGACGAAAGGAATTTTATGTGCTTTGAAATTTATTCCAAACACTATTTAAAAAAAAATCAATTGTGAGGCTTGATTTTATTCAGGGCCAGTATTTAAAAAACAGATTCTAAAATCATTTATCCAAAAAAACAGTTTATCTAAATATTGATTTGCGGCACCGTTGAAAAACCGTTACATCTCCAAATCTGAATGCACTGGACACAAAAATATCTCTAAAAATCAAAAACATTCTTATTTCAGGTCATGAAAAATTAGACACTTTGCGTCAGAAATAATCAACAGTCAAATTTAATGTCAATCCGTGCATCTCACCCTTTATATCACAGAAAAGCTTCTTATTTCGCATATAAGAATCTGCATGAATAAAATACTGTATTAGCCCACCCAAGACGGATAAGATGGAAATGTTACTCGGTAGGAAAACCCCGGAAAACTTCTGGAAATCGATAATATTATTTATTGCTTAATATAAAGAAGGAAATCATTTACTGATATCCTGTACCATGATAATATGAGCATCCAAGTACTGTACTCGATATAGTACCAGTCGGTTAAAACGAGTACCTGGCCTCTGGACCACGACCTAGGTCACGTCAACCCACCAGAACTGCATGTGTACCTGGCGAGTAAAAATAGCTCCTCCAGAGCAAACAACCCAGTTCATCGGGTTTACTTTCCAGCTGGAAAATGAAAGGTCAACTCGAGTAGACATGTTATTTTCATTTCTAGTTGTGACACGATCGGATTTTTCAAGATTTTCGTCGTATGTAAATGTTAAATCTTGAATTTTGTCATTCTGTTCGTGACAGGAACTTTGTGAGAGTTCCAGCGTACTTTGCGCAGAACAGCGCCAAATCGAAATACTGTATTGATGACCACGTCAGAAAAGAAAAACGAAGAATACTTGTTTAAAACGGGCTGAAATATATACTGTGCAAACAAAGCATCCGGTGGGGTTAGATCGTTATAGGCTGACAAGAAAGTTTTCCTGGACAAAATATTCCTTTACTTTTCTGTAAACCCTTTTGATTATAAATTACCGTAATTAACAAAAAAATGAATGATCGGGATTTAATGTCCTATAGTGATTAACACGCGATATTTTTATAAAAGCGCAGTTTGGCTCTTTATAGGAAGAGTATATAAATTAGATCAAGGATATTCGAGAGGTCATTCCACAATATTTTGAGAAAGATACAGACGACATAGTTTTCAGTATTATTAAGTTGATTTTCAAAACTAGACGAGAGGTTGAAAACGAATAAGCATTTTTGCTGGTGAATAAAAATTGTTTCAGATAAAATATTCCAAAAAAGAAATTCCCGCTTCATCCATCCTGTTTTCATTAACGTCTAAAATATTCCTATAGTAGTATAGGCTTTGGGATCATCCGACGGAGTTCCATATAATGTAACATATTCAGCACCCTGACGTGAAATCATTGCCCAGGAAACATGGGCACGACTGCTTTGGCACAGGTCGAGTGTAACTGGCAGGTGACGAATGTTAACTGTTCAAATCTTGGCACCACGTCTAGATTTCTCAATAGGAATATCTGTTTTTTTTTCTTTGCGTGTAGCAGTTCATGACAATATTAAAAGTTCGGAAGAAGCCACTTATTAGCAACTCACCACACCTTTTAAAATCGTAATTGCACAACATCTGAAATTTTTTTCGCGAAGCTCGTGATCATCATATGCCAGAACGACTCCGCTGAAATATTAATTCCTCCCCTTGTATACGAGTATGATCACAAGTATATATTCTAAATTTCAAGACCAGCATTCGTTTTGATTTAAAAAAAAAAGTATGCATCCTTGTGAAAAGGATCGTACAACACGCTTTGATAATAAAAAAAATGAGATCTTATTACGTGATTCGAAGCGAGGAAAGTGAAAAATGGGCACTTCTTCGAAATTCAGCACCTTTTCGTGATGATGAGGGAAATTTTAAAGATAAATTATTTCTTTATGATTTGTTCGTGACCTTCGTTTGCACATATAATACAGTGCTGTATTCTCAAGAGCACGCCTGCGCAGCGAAAATCAGAGTTTTATTCATGAGATGAAGAAATCATTATTCTTCTAGGTTTCTTCAGTACAGTATACGAAGGAAATTAATCATTTCCGGGATTCGCACACGTATTCTTGTTCACGGTTGTTTTGTATTTTTTTCTGCATGAGAAAATCCTTCGCAAAATTTCTTCAGTCTTTTCACAGCTATAAAACTTCTGGTATAATCGTATATAAGAGAAAATTTTGGCAGAGTTTTTCTTCTCCCCAGCTGATGTCCAAGGTTTTGTCGTTTATTATCACGCAACCAATGCTATAAAGAATAAACGGATACAATTGTTCTTCAAACAAACGAAGAATAAATCTTCGGTGACCTATACATATTCCAATTTTTGTGCATTGAAACACTTTTTTCTGGATCAAATACGAGTGCTGTGAAGTAATTCTTTTTTCGAGTCATCTTTCAGACGAGTTAATCCCAAAGCGGGGTTTCCACCTAAAATCGAAAAGGGTCGATTTTCCTTTCAAATTAACATTGCACTATTTCCGGCAGATTTTTGTGAAATTTGGATGTATTTATTCGTGCACTGTTCTTGTCTTTTAACATGCACTGCAATTACACGTGTGTATCACATGTACCAGTCATCTATACTGATGATTTCTTGATAGCAGAAACTGAAGCAAATTCACCGCTTTTGGCTCTATATAAAAAAAAGAACATCACCGCTTGAGTGACCCGAGCAAGTGTCACACTGGATCTCAAAAAGTGTTCCTTGTTCTGGGTCGACTGAGCAAAGAAAATATAGGTCTATGAATTCACATCCTACTGCGTCGTAGACTGACATTCCCTGGCACTCGGCCCTTTTGGAGCAGCAATATAAGTAAGCGGGCACATTTTTCTGGGCTCGCATCATGAAGCAGCGCGTTGGTGGATCAAGTGAGCGCTCAGCCCAATTGAGCGCCATACAGGGATGAGCGCCATAGCACTAACTTCATCAGCTTGCTGAAGAAACTGACTGTTCCGTTTGATATTGGCAAATAAATTGCTCCACGCATTCCTGTTTCTCAAGAGAAAAGAAAAGACAAGCTTCATATTTGTTTTCATGACCTTCATTAACGACAATATCCGAAATTTGATTTTCTGCCTGAATTTTGGCATAATTTGTAAATCCTTTTCAGGGTGTGCAAAAAACAGACAATGCAATATTGAATCGCTGTGGCTGCAGAATAAAATTAGCAAGACTCGCAATTTCGAAGTTTGCTTCCTTTTCAACTTGGAATATTCTCTTTTCCGCTTCTCATTCGAAAAATTCACATAAGGCAAAAAATTCTCGGAGCATAAAACGGTTTCGAAATACTGTACTGAATGAAAAAAAAATTTAATCTTTCAACGCATGATTTTCATTCCATTATTATTGGCATAATGGACGTACATTTTATGCCAAGATAAGCCAATTTTATTCCCTAAATTCCACCAAAAATAAAAAAAAATTCAAGACCATATAAAAATATTAATAAAAGCACTGTAAAATTACTCATTCTTGAATCAAGTAGATCGTTGAATTAATTGTCGGAGTTCATCGTCATCGGACAATGAGATGTAAGAAAACAATGCCGCTCATATCAAAGTTCCTGCTGTAAAAGAAGTGAATTAAAAGCAGGAAGGGTTAGGGAAAAACTTCAGTGAAGTACAGTCATTTGTTTCAGCGACGAATGTGCAAGTTGTTTTTCCATCTGGCAATTTGACGGCGAGCGCAGAGTCTCGGCAAATCCTGAAAAGAAAACATAATTTCTGCAAAGATGTAAACGCAATTTGTATACAAAATTGAATACAAGGATGACTTCATTAAATGTGAGGGTTAAAAGAACATTCAAAAGAAATTTTCCTTTCGAACTTCGCGAGGGGAAAAAATGTTAAAACTCACGAGAAGCATGACCACTCCAATAAACATGGCCTTTTCTTCGGCGCTCGTTGTCGGCGTGGCTTTGATCATAAAGTTGGAAGTTTTGTCAGATTCTCTCAGAAAACATTGACACAAAGATGTACAAGATCCGCAACACCACCAGGAAAGTCGATCAGCCATCTGTAACTTGATTATCCTCTCCACAGCAACGTCTGTGTCCCATGCAACTCCAACTCGTTTCACCTGAACGCATCATAGCAATAATAATGATAATCAGGTACAGTAATCGAGACACTATGAACAAGTATACTGTACCTGGTGTGATCAAGGATCACAAAAGAAATAAAAACGCAGGCAATCAGCTTTTTGAGGACAACACAGGCAATCAGCTTTTTGAGGACAACACAGGCAATCAGCTTTTTGAGGACGAGAACACATATTTAAAGGGGTCACCGCCTCAAATATATATTCCTAGTTTTTCAATAATGTTTATTAAATGTTTTCAGCAGAGTCAAATAAAATCAAGAATTCAAAAGAAGAAAAACAATCAATATTCACACAATAAATACGAGTAGCAAGATCAGATCACATGAATGAAAATCAAAGATTTTTGAAAAATTCAGGTGGAAAGACGGAGAAAATTGTCCATGGGTTCAGGACAGCTTGATTACAAAAATTCTGGTCAGGTGATCTGACAAGAAAATTCAGGAATATTCTTTCATGTTTCCTGCCGTCTGATTGACTGATACAATACAATTTGAAGCGAACAATTTAACTTGGGCATCATCAGGTGATGTGGGAAGAAACCTTCATTGGTTTCCTCTTCTCATTTTTCCACAACGCTTGGATTAACAAGTACAGTACAGTACAGTACTGTGGACCAAAAGTGATTTAAGTGACATCTACCTACAGGTAAAAAGTTACCTGTCCTCTAACTTCTGGTTGTATGAAAGAGGCCGTGTCTTCCTGAGAAAATGAGATCTGAATCATTCGATCTGAGACTTACGGTATTGCTGCAAAGTACTGTACATTACATTAATTTAATATTGACGTGTAAGTTCGTGAAGTATTCCACATCGAACACGATAAAATACCAAACGCGATGACTCGTATCCTAGCTCTTATACATGAATATCCCGATATATTTTATTGCGATAAGTCAATTTTCATTATTACCGGGACACCAATGAATATTCAACAATACGGAAGTGCGTAATTGTTTTATTGTGCATTAAAAAGAACTGAAGGATGCACTCACGATAATCTCAAACTTTTTCCAGTCCCTGCTCCAAATGTCACTCGTGTCCATCGGAAAGTCGACAGTAAAAATGTCTTTCCCTTTTGGATCACGACCAGAGAAAGATGTGGGCGAAGTGCGGACAACAGATCCGATTCCTTCTTCTCCTGGGAATGTGTGTATCTTCAATTCCTTATAAAAAAAAATAAAATAAAGCAACAGTATCACATGCGAGACAACAACAGAAAAACCGGGTCAAACAATGGACTTTATCAAGTCAAAAACATTGATTTTCCTCACCTGGAGAACTTTAAATAATATTCATTCCAGCATCTCAATTTTTAAATGAGATATAACAATTAAAAAATGGTGTATCCTTTGCAGATTTTGTGGATCAAAAAGGGAAAAGCAATTATGAGATGTGTCATCAATTTTGTCGTGGGATAATTTGTTTCTTTCGGTTATATCCTTGCAGCATGAAACTGATAGATTCACTTCTAAACTACAGGGATTAATTCCGAGAAGTGACCGGAATCTATAGAACTTTTATCCTCTCTCTTATTATTAAATGATAATAATTGCATCTCATGCTGTTTGGTACTGTTCATAACTCTATGAAGATACCAGAAATGCAAACCTTGAAACAAATGTAAGAAGATACATGCAGTTTGGTTGATCATTGACGTAATACTGAGGTTAGGAAAACTGTTGAATAGGTTTCAGCAAAATTCTCACATCTTCAAAAACACGCCCTGTATATATACGTTTACGTCAAGATTCGAAATTCAGACTTTTTTCACTGCTGAATAAGATATACACCGCAGAACACATGCAGAGTTAGAAATTCACTGAAAACCAAAATGCAAAACTCGCAAAGACGAGGAAGAAAACTTGAAAGCAGATTAACTCAATTATAACTTGGGCTGATTGTTAAAAATGACTCAATTGATTTGATGGACTATTGCATTGAATGTTTTTTCCAAGCTAGTGCACTATAGCGATAATTAGATTTAAATTTTTGGACTTCCGATGCTTTGAAACAAAATTTCGTTATTTTCCAGGTATACGTGGGTTCTGGCGGTTGTAATGTACAAATGTAAAAACTATTTGGAATTTCATTAAAATAAACAGTATCCATGTCAGCTGAATTTTAATGACGCTCCTAAATCTTTTAAATAACTTCCTTGCCATTTATTTATGCAAAAATTCGCTTCTTTTTCACTGCTTATAGTTTTTCCTTCCAAGACTCGAGCCAATAAAAACTGTGTCGAAAACGCAAGGTTTACGGATCTCACCTCGGGAAACCAAACGACGATCGGTTTCCGTTTTTTGCGATCTCTCATGCCAAAAATAGTCTTCTGCTCTTCACTGAAACTCAATTGAACTGCCGTGTCATTTTTGGAGTCTCCGAAATTCAGCATTAAAGATGCAGGGATCGTGTAGGTCGGGGTGGGTCTCAGCAACCCTGTGAGCGTGTACAAAATGTGCTGGTCATCCAACACAACATCGTACAGCCGCTGCCACATCGTTGCCGCTGTTTTATTTTGAAGCAGTTCAAATTATTATAATCCATTAAAATTGCAAAAGTCTATATTCAAAAAATCGATGGGTTCGATAATTTGACTCACATGGAACAGCTGTCGGTCTCCCAATGTAAAATTTGGTACAGTTTGAAAGAGGCTTCAGTTCCTCCGGAACGTCGCTCAAATCTCCAATGACACTGACATCTTTGCAAATTAAAAAACCTGATTTAAATCAATTATCTTTGACAGCAGTACCCAAAAGTATTCATTTTAATTTACCTGAGTTAATTGTGAGAGAACCAACCGTATCGACGTCGTCGTCATCTGAAAAAGTGCACGGGATTTTTCAAGGGCATCAGTGCTGGGATTTTTGGGAATAATATTCAATTATTCGTAAATAAATGATCAAACAAGTCGACATAAAGATTCTAGTCGTTCATGCATGAAATCCAATGTGTGAATGAGGAATCATCCTTCAAAGAATTAAATAATTTCAAAAACTGTATGGAACTATAGAGGATTTTCTCAAATTAAATAGTACAGAATTTACCGTACGGCCAATAAAATTAAATGCGAAAGTTTATAAACAGGGCTTGTATAGGCCATCACCTGAGATGCGATAAGGTTTATATACATGCATTCAAAGTGATAATATTCCTCATGATTATGAAAACCATTGAACAATATATAGTTATTCAATTGACCTGCGGTCGGTGGACGATCAATTGTCTCCGATTGCTCCATGATTCCTAAAATCGATTCCTGCACAAAATCAATAGGCACATTTACCACAGTACTGTATATAGCACGGAATACCTGACGCAATCAATAACCATATCATGTACAGTTTAGAATCTAGATCATTAACGTAAATGAGGCAATACAAGAAATAATTAACTGAAAGGATTCTTAGTCACATAACCTGTAGTTCAAATTCCATACACTGCCGAATTTCCCCTCTTCGTTTAGAACTTTAGATGAAGTCTAGGTATAAAATTAGTATAAATTTTACACATTTCACGTTATCTTTACTTCGTAATTAAAATCAAATCTTCTCTTTTTCCGCACGTTCAACTTCTAATTTCTTGGAAGAATGAAACTAATCATCTGCACAGCTCAGATTTTAAGCATTTCTTCCCATAAATGAATTTTATCTCGAAATGATTACAGTTAACACAATTTGTTTCACGCAGCATTCTAACAAAATATTTGTTATTCGTATTCACAAAGAAGTATTCGAATGCACTTTTCGACGTCAGAAAGCCGTGGTTGGACCAGAAAAACTAAACAGGGCCAGCAGAGAAAACAGGGCTCGACATCCCAACACCCAGTGCCAGTATCACGTGTATCTCCATGACAACGGACAGGCAATACAAACCCGTCAGCTCCAGATCTGAGCATATAAGAAAGAATCATAAAAAAAAAAGAGAACAGGACATTCAGTAGGTACCGAGACTCCCCTTTTTATATTTTCACGATATCTTTTTGCGCATCCCTACAAAAAAAAAGAAAAAAAAACACTTCCGAATTTCACCCAAGAAAATTCCTTTCCAGCCCCTTCTTATACAATCAGCCAGACTGCGTGTAACAAAAAACAAGTCCCCCAAATAAAGAATCTCACTAGCGTCTCATTCATGTTCTAGATCTCCAGACACCAGCAAGATTTTTTTTGTCAATGCCGAGTCGAAGAGTGAAGTAAATTTTTTTTTTTAGGAAACGGCCGCATTATCAGAAATTGGACGAGTTTTGGTTTCATCAAAAGCTGGTTTCAATAAGTGATTTGTTTAGGCAGTGGGTTTCGGACGACCCTGAAGAGCGCCCTCTGGAGGAGCCTGCTTGTTGCCAGCGCCCTCTGGTGCGTTGAACTCGGGGAACTTGCAGGTTTCGGTGTCGTAGACGTCGCAGCACTTGGGGAAAACTGCAGTTTCGTTGGCTGGAGTCAGGATCTGAAAAATAATTGAATCATTAACCTTCAATTTTCGAAGTAAAAAATGTATTAAAAAAAGATTTGAGAACGTTAAAATTCATTTGGGTTTATGTACTGTATATTACATGCTGTCACGTTCAGCAGCAGACGTCTACACATTCTTTTCGCATTTAAAAAATATGGGGTTTCAATCACAATGACAAATTTACAGCGTGTGACACTGCCCATTTCGTGACTCAGATGAAAACAGAATTTAGGGCAACCTGATAATTCCGTGAGTTCGAATTCTAGTGCTGAATACCAATGATTATTCTCAAGAGTTATATTGAAAGTATAGAGAATCTAAATAAAGTAGAAAACGAAAAGCTTAATCCTGAATATAGCGAGCGAGCTTCTTTTTTTTCGAATTTACAAAAATGATCGGGGAACTTAAAAAAAAAAATTCACGATAGGAAATTGTTTTACCTTGCAGGCATCAGGGTTGGTTGGCTTGGGTCCACAGTCCAACACAACTTCGAAGAGACGACCGACCTTCTCGTCCAAATAGCAGTGAGATTGGCCACAGAATGGCTCCAGAGACCAGTCCTGGTCAGGCTCGAACAGTTTGCACAGAGTGGATGCGAAGCAGTGGTTAGGGAAGTCTGCGAAAAAAAATAACAAGGGTTTAGTTTTCGCAGAAACGCGGATCTAATCTAGCGCTACATCTACTTTCAGCAGCATGTGTAACCAACGCAAATATCGTATCTTCCAATAACAGATGTCGCTTGCTTGATATTGCATAATTAAAACGTGAGCTGAGCGAAATTCAAACCTGAGAAGCAGTCTTATTATGTTTGTTCACCGATGACTAGTCTGAGATGAAAATTAAAGGAAAATTATAAGATCTCCTTAGAATAGGTTATTCTGTATATTGAGACTCTCACTAAATTTAGAAAAATATCTAATCAAAAGAAATGAAATGACAAACCTCGGAGAACATCAGCGGGGATGATACGACGGTAGATCCTAGGGCGAGGCTCGCCGTCCTTTTCTGCAGGTGCATCAGCAGCAGCTGCAGCAGGGTCCTGCTGGGCAGCTTCTTGGGCAAAGGTGTATCCCAAGACGAGCAACAACGCGACACAGTACTTCATCATGATTACAGAAACTTTAACCGCACAAAGAATCAACTTTGCTTGTCAAAAATTCCACAACAAAGAAACTGCGTTCGCAAGGATACAAAACCTGGAAATGATCCAATAACAGAAATGAAGTTAATTATCAATTCCTAAAACACAAACTCCAAAAAAAAAACAGGAAAACTTCGAGATTGTGTCTGCTCCAGACGACAGCTGAACAAGTTATGAAGCAACTGAATTTCGGAGTTCTAATATAGCAGTCTTAAAAAAAAAAAACGGATGAAAAGTTATTTATTATTTCTTTCGTCTCACTCGCATTGAAAAAAAAATAACGTTTTAGGGATTACACCAGCCAGCAAAACAAAGGAAAATTCCAACCACAAATCCCTCGTCATATCCAAGGAATTTCATGACCGAACTAAACGAACCCAGAGACTGAGAATCGTAGCAACTCCCCATCAGCTAACGACTTTCTCTTCTCGTCCCGCTCATTTTCCTTTTTCCTCCATCACTACTACTATCTATTGTTCCTCTATTGTCAGCAAAATGACTGCTCCTTTTTTTCTGTCTCTTTTCTTTTTGTCGGATAAACAGCTACTGGTCATGACGCAAGAACTAGCTGCTGCTGGAGGGGGAAAAGAAAGTGTTGAGGGTTTGCCGAACACAATGGAATTATTTTATCTGCCCAAGGAAACAGGAAGTTGGGCGCGTTTTCAAGTCCGGGGGCTGAAAAATCCTTCATGGGGCGATGATACAATGAAATTTTAACTTTCACACCAAGTGAAAATGAAGCCTTGGTCGCGTCCTGTCTGTCAAACGATTTATTGCACAAGTTACTTTTCCGCATTATTAATCTTTTTGAACATACACGGAAGCTGTAAAAATTTGAGATATTGCGTGCGGCTTCTTGACGCATCACTCTAAATGCAAATGACGGGAAACATTCTCCAAAAGAGAGGTACTGCACAACAAAAACAAGCAATTATACACAACAGATCAAAGAAATACTACCCATTGTAAAATATCCATTGAAGCTGAGAATCTGAACTAGAAAGGATCGAAAAAAATACAAGATTTTTCTCCCTTTCCTCACAAATTCCGAAGGAAGTGACGCAATAATTCGACATCTGATGAAGCCGGAAAATTACAAAGGTACACAAAAAATGAGATGTTGAAACACGACTTTCACTATAGATAAAACCGAAGACAATGACTATGTTGCAATAACTCAGAACTTGAAACAATCTGGTTCTCAATTTTCGTGTTCCCAGGGCACAATAGTTTCCAGAAGGTCCATATATATAACGTAGAAGACATTATTTCAACATCACCAGGGTCAACATCAAGAATATCTTTATTCGTAACGCCCAAGTTTTTTATGACGAAAATATAATATAATCTTGAAAGAAGAAACCTCCGAAGTTTTCCACATAATAATGGTGACGTTATGAGCTCGTCGGGACCCGCATGAATTATTGATTAATTGATTGCAGTTTATCTTTCGTGATGAGATGGCGGTTTTCTCAAAATCCGAAAGTGAAAGTTTACACCGACCTTAAACACAAATAGAATACCTCAACATAATCAATTTGGATTGAGTACTAATTACGATGTATGCCTAGAAGTAATTTTCATGCTAGCAGTTCATAATGCGGATCAAACCTTGAGTCTAAATTCCCATGTGAATGATAAAATAAATTGTGAAATGATAAAGCTTGGAGTAAATTTTTCTCAAATGCAATGAAATTTGAATCGTTCTGGCCTGACACAGTCCTCAGATTCATGTGATCATTATTAAGAACTATTAGGCCAACGTTTTTTTTTATTAAGCAAAACATCGAAATAATGGCTTTTGGCTTTTCCTTTTTTTTATAAAGAGAGGACCACAATAAGAAATGAAAAAATTATGTTCTTATCAATCTCCGTTCATCAGTAAGAAAATGCTACTTTGATTGCACATTTTCATGCGTATTCTACTTTCCCTTTCGCCACGAGCAAAAATAAAAAATAAAAGAGCTATACAAAAATAAAACTCTAATTCTCAACAAAAGGAGCGAGTTATTTCCATCTGAAAGCGTAATTATAAAAAAATAATAATATTACTTCCGAGCACGCTTTTCTCATTTCGTGTCAGACATATCACGAGAGCGACATGGGCTTTAAAACGGACGATGGGAGTGCCCGAATCGCAATTACGCGTTCGTTTCTTCCGGGTACCCAAACGGAGGGGTTCTTGGGTGCTTCCCGGTGGCAACGCACCTTATTCTGCTGCTGACTGCGAGTGAATATGAATCACTGGACGAGTTCCTGATGAGCAGCCGGCCCTGCTGGGCAACGAACTGCTTCAAGGGCGCATATAAATATATATAGACGAGATAATGAGATGCACGCGTGTGCAGGGCGACAAATACGCAATAGTCCCAAGATTCGTTTGCCTTCTACTTTTACTGTATATCTATTGCGTTTTTAAACCAGAAACATTATACGAAATAAGTTTTTAAAGAAAGCCACAGCATAATGAGGAAGGATTCTGCCCCGCTCCAGCAGAAAATCAGTTTCCCTTCAAAAATATTTTAAATTTTACACACGTGCAGGGGGTGTTTCTCTTTAATTAACTGTATTTCTACTGACAAAATACCAATCCGGTGTAAAGATGAACTCGTTTTACAATATATAAGAGCTATTTAGGAATTGATGTCAAGTATGACGAGACCAGAAGTCCATAATTATTGCTGAGAAAAATATTTTATGTTCTCGAAGTGTATATATATATTCAATAACTAATGAATTTTAATCCACGGCGCAGCGCTTCAAACATTTTTTTCAAACGAGATTACAAAATCTAAAAATTAGATTGCTCAAGTTGAAATAAAAAAAATGACTCAAATTCATTAATCGACATCCGAGGAAAAGAATCGGGTGAAGTCATTTCCAACAATTTAGTCACAGCTATTTTTTGCCAAATTTAAATGCAATGTCGAGTTCTTATTTCATCCAGCCCACTATACTGATCGCATTTTAAAGCGACGTAGAAATGTCGCCTTTATTTAAAACCTGATCAGACATTAAACATTTGATTTTTTCGAATGCAACAGCTACCCAGAATAATTCCCACTTGTAACCCAAACAAGACAATTTTGAGCTTGAAATTGTTATGTTTGTGTGACACCTACGCCAAGGAAAAAATATATAAGAAATGAAAAAAATTGCAGGCAAACTATATTTATATATATGTATATTTATATTTATTTTTCTTAGGTTTTTAGTTACAAATATTTCCTCCAAAACGAATTTTTCCGGGTCCGCAAAAGCGTTTCCTGACAATTTTAAGGCATTTCCGGTACAATGAAATTACCTGCATAACGATTTCCCATCAGATAACCGTTGCAAGGAGGGTTAGCCAGCAGAATTCCACTTGAAATATGACGTTTAATACGAATTACGGTGAATCTAAGGAGACAATCGAGGGAAGAAATGGGCTGAACAAGTCTGGAAATCCCGGACCGGGAAGCGATGGCACTTCATATACTGTACGGCTTACACTTCAGGGAAGAAAGAAATCACAAGCGGGGAATTTCCGCGAAAAAAAATGGGACAATCAGATCCTCATTTTGAAGTTAAAAAAAAAAAGAAAATGAGAAAATAAAACCTGGGATGAATCGAAGCGTAACCAACGTTCTGCCGTGGACCAGAACCGGGACTTCGGTTCCACGGTGCACACACACACTCTATATATATATAGTATATATAAGAATTAAAGCAGCTCATTTCTGCCTCGCAGCGGCGGCAGTTATTTTTTAGCAACGGGAATGCCATTTCCCTCGTTTCCTTATGCATAAGTTTACTGTTCATGGGACAGAAACCACAGCCTGCAGCAGTTCTGCAGCAGCACAGAGTTCGCCGACGAGACGAGACGACCGGGTATATAGAGGGGGAAATATATAACGGGAAATGAGATTTACTTCTGCTGCGAGTTGCTTTCCGTATATTTTCCTTTTTTTTATTTCCTCTTTTTCTCGTGTATTTAATATTCTCGGTCGCTTCATAACTGATTTCACGCCGTGCTGAGAAAATCAGGGCGAGGCGCGACGCAAGAAAAGGAATTTTTTTTTTGTTTCTGCCCGGAGTAACCTTGTGACCCACTCGTTTTTCTTCCCCGTCTGACAATTTTATTTCTTGGCATTGGAGGAAAAATTTTCCACAGTGAAATTTACTATCAATATACAGTACTGCTGTACAAGCTTCTTGGTAAGTTTTTCTTCCCCGCGTCTGACAAATTTTAGTTCTCGGCATGGGCGGAAAAATTTTCCGCAAGAAAAGATTTTCAGTATACAAACTTATAAGTAAAATAAAAAGGGCGATCGAAAAGGTTGCAGTTCGAAGGAACTCACGGAAGTAAACAGAAAAACCCTCATTTCGAATATATTGCTTTCTTGAGTTTATTGTTGCATATATACAGACGTAATTTATTCAACGATAGATTCTACAGGAATATTCCCCGTAATATAAATTTTCCTTTTAAATTATATTTTTTTGCAACAATATTATCTTTGCAAAGCTTTTTTTAAAGCATTGTTTCAGGGTAAAAACGGAGTTTTTTTTCAAATTTACTAAACGGGGATATAATCAATATTATTATTTTTTCTTTGAATCTATTTCATATTTTGAATCGATTTATTTTCAGTGATTTATATATCACACATATATGACTTAAACAGAATACAATTTCAGAAAGTATTTCTAGCTCAGGACTGAATATCTTTACAGTCTACACAATTAATCCTCTATAGTGGAAAAGAAAAAACCGACTACGTGACTACGTGTTTCCGGTTATAAAGGTGGTCTCTCTTCAACGAAATTCAAGGGACCAGAAAAACTATTTTTGACGAGACAGTTTTGTTGTAGAGAAACCCTATAAAATTAGGAGAGGACCCCATGGTGCCACAAAAAATTTGTTAAGCAGTGAAAATCGTTGTAGACAAGATCGTTATATATGGAGTCCACCTGTATTACTGTACCACAAAAATCCATGATTCGCCGGATACTGTATCATCTGTGTTAGACTGAACGAAAAAATTCTTCATAGTTTATTTTTGCAAAGAACGTAACTCGGCTCACCGTCCAGCAGTTTCCCAACCGAGGCAAGAATAAATGGAGCATAAAAAAAAAGATGCGTCACTTCCGAATAATCAAATATGAACACTTGGTAAAAGCAATATTTCTTTCCCAACTTTTAACAGGGCCCTTTTTTTTGGCTTCGACGAACAGTTTAAAAGGAGAGTTTTTTTGTGTGGAAAACTACTGACTGATGACTATATGTATATGGGAAAACTTTAGGCTTTTTCTTGTCTCAAGAAGTCTCGTGTCTTCGAGGGACTAACTTGACTGACCGTCGCACCTGTTCAAGCCCCGAGTTTTTATACGAACCCGAGCCCGGCCGGCAAGCGCGGGCCCCGAATAAAAAAAAAAAGCAAGACAACTCACCGCACCTTGATGGGCTACTCCTCTCGTTCCTGTCCTTTGGCATCTTCCTTTTTTTCTAATTTTTAAAACATTTCCAAGAACGAAATACTGAACGATTTTCTCCGAAGAGGCACCGAGAAAAAAAACGTCGGCGTTGAGCAGGAAACACACACACAGACACTATGGGCAAGACCGCAGCAGCTCATTTATCCTTCAGTTCGTGTGATCCTCTTTTCCTGGTTCGCAAACAGCAATTTTCAATGCCAGGAAAGGGCAAAAATTTGATTTTTGAGGAAGACTGAAGAACATTTCGTCTGTTCGGAAATACCGTGAAAATTCGATCATCCGTTGCCCGACGTTCTATCTAGAAAAGCAGATGCAAGAACGAAAAAAAAAACTCGTATAATTTGTGCTTATTTTCATTTTAAACAATATGTATAAAATTAAGATCAACGCAATTCGTTCAGAAATCGGATAAATTATTTTTTCAAAGTTAGTGCTAATGTTGGGGAATTCCACATCTCATACTTTTTCGCGAATAAATATTTCGCCGCTTTAATGAGAATGCGTTAATGTTTCGATTTTTTTAAACGTCTATGAAATGAATTTAAACTAGTTCTGACTTCTGTACTGTACAAGTACTGTACAATAATGCGATTATCCAGTACCTGCACTGTATTGTGTGTTAGCATTTTTAAAGTACATGTACATGATTTTTTTACTTGTCACTGTATCTGGGTGAAGTCAATTGCAGTTCATAGCCCTGGATATTTTAGTTTCAATGAAAATTTTTCAGTATGGCAGTTGCCTATCAATAGAACCTAAATTTTTGCATACATTTTCAATATAGAAAATAAACCTAAGCTTTCTGCGTCCGTTAAAATTGACATTAAAAATATAGCACATTATTCAAGATACATGTCGTTGCTGTCCATTGATGATGATGGAAAATCGACTGCTTTCTATTGTAGACCCCTTCCGAATGCATGGAAAGAAGACATTAAAATCGGCTCTGAATCCGCCAAAGGGAATATGACTGAGGAAGTTGGAAATCTCCTCCTTGAATAATTTGCACTCATCAGCACTCGTTATAAATTCACCATGAATTTATGCATTTTTGATGCGAAGTGAAGTTTTCTTTTGATTCCTCGCATATTGCGCCAAGCATCTCAACAACCAAAGACGGAAATGATCACAGCCTCGGTATTCAAATTAATTTTCCCGCCACTCTTCCGGAATGGTTCAGCAGCCGAGAATATTTGACAGACACAAACGCACCACCACCAGCATTTTCATCAGGGTCGAGGAGCTGCTTCTTCCTGGTTTCTCCTGCTGGCACATCATCATTCAGGTCGTTTTCCGGACTGGTGAAGGTAACTCACTGTTATTATGGCTTTAGAGGATTTTAAATAAATAAATAAATATATATATTAGACAGCCCCGCACAGTCCAACTGTGAATACTTTTAAACCGAAAATAGGAGGAGGAAGTCTACGTATTTCTCTTAAGCAGCAGCCATGTGTTTTTCATTCCTTAATTTTTTATTCCTATGTTTTTATGAGGTGTAAACGATCATCACGTAATTTCACAAGCAATCGTTGAGAAATGTGGAAATAAAAAAAAAATTCATAGATCGTTTCAATGAACTTGAGAGGCCCAATTATTGATACCAGGTGGAATCTCTCCTCAACGATGTATTGTCTACAACAATTCCTATGTATAACAATTTTTTTTCCTTTGGTCCCGGTTAAATTCCCATGTTATAAGTTTTCTTTACAACGAAATTCTCTCTACAGCGATTTTTTTCTGGTCCCTTTCATTAAATTGTAGAGAGTCCACGATATAAGATTTACATGCCCTCACTCTCACACAGCGTATACCATTTTTAATTGGTAAATTTATGCATGAATGTGTAGTTTAATGAATGCTAAACGATTCTAGTTGAGTCGTGAACAGTCCATTTTTTTCAAGTGGAACTCTGGGACCTCGAATGGATTTCATAAAGAATAAGAACGTGCTGCAGCCTTCATGGTTGTGGTTCAACTTCGAACATAATCATTATTTTAAGATAGCGTAAAATTAATTTCGGTTGTTGACGTCATTTTGTTCATTAAAAAATGCCATAATGATTTATTTTAAAAGGTTCTGTATAGTAAAAACAAAAATGATTCAAATAGGTGCAATATTTGTATGCAGTACGAAAAATATACTCTTTTATATCGGAGGACAATTTTAATATCTTCTGTCAAATATTCGTATCTGGTCAACGGCGCGCGTAGACGGGCAAAAAATGCCTCATTTCAACACAGACACTGCTGCAAGGTCAATGTTTTCTGATATGATGCTGAGACCGGATGTCATTCAAAACGAGCATACATTGTAATTTTTTTTCAAAAGAGTTCAATCATATTTCCAGTTCAGTACTTGTTCTAAAAGCGAAACTGTGTTCAAATTGAAGCGTTATTGAGACATTTTTTGGACTTTGATAGGAAATATTTCTTCAGATTAAAAAAAAAACGTTCGTAGCTCAGAAAACAGCTTTGAATTCCTTTTATTAAAATGTTTCTCATGCACTAGTATATTTTTGAAAACATGTTTTGTCCACATTGTTTACGGCACTGCCAAGAATATTCAACAATTTGAAAACACAGTTCAGAAGTGTCGTTACACAGGTGTCGTGTAATATCAAGAGAGGAAAGCTAAAAAAAAGTAAAAATTTTAAAAAGCTGAAAAAAGTAACTTGACGGACCTTTACACTTGAAGCATATAATGACGTGCGTTTATATTAAACAAATGGAATTATTTTTGAACTTATATACTGTAGTATAGTGTTTGAACTTATATTTTATAGTTTTCAAACTTATTCTTTTGTTTCATCAAAATTTTCCTGCGGATTGCCAATTCCGTGTTCCTAACCTTGGGAATTTTTGAAAAATCTACTTGAAAATTTCGGAGCATCTGAGCATGAAGAAAACATTATTCCTTTGCAGGATACTTCTCTCTAATTTTTTTTTTTCAATCTCAGTTTTGAACATCAATCTTTCTCATTTGAACTATAGGACTGAAAACACATTTTGTTGTGCCACCCATTTGAAGAAGCCTCAAACATTTTTGTTGCATTTTAGGGCAGTAGACTGCTTTTGTTTTCAAAAAATGAATGTTTGATGTAAAAAAAATTATATTCAAACGGGTAAATCAGAAACGAGACGCTTGAAGTCTCTCGCGACGGATAAAATTATGAAAACTTTTTTTCTATATCGGCAAGAAAAATCAATGAATTTTCTTCACCGGCATGAATATATTTCTCTTCGTGTTCGACGCATATTCCATTTCAAGGATGAGAGGAGCGTTTTCAAAGACCGATTCAACTCAACAGCCTCCAGGAAAGCGAACCACTCCTGCTTTTCTCCATTCGCATTGTTTTCTGCCACTGAATATAAATAAAAAAAATTTTAAACTTCCATTCACATTGAGCCTCGGAACCTCGGTGCTTGAATTTTTAGATATCAGCAGACGATCACTTGCTGATCGCGATGACATTTTCGAACAATCGTTGGGCGTGGACCCGATTCTTCCAACACTTTCTTCGACGCCTTCATCCTGACGACGTTTCCCGAGTGGGTGAATTATTCATTATCCACGAATGGCGAAAAAGCCTGTTTCATCCCACTGGTCCAACGACCCGAAACGTGGCATTTAACTCTAGTCGCCAACGCGAGAAAGCGTTGTCAATTATTGCTCCAAGTTTCCATTACGCTTTAGCGATAGATCTAATTTATTGACGAAACCTTTGAGGAAAACAAATGCTGCACATGTTTTTTTCTTTTTTGAATCCGAGCCTGTTAAAGGAAGAGGAAATACTGTACTTTGTGTGAGGATTTTCAAAACAAAGAAAGCGATGCATAGATCTAATAAATGTAGCCTCCATCGCTATGTTTTCAGTACCATTCTATGCAGTAAATTATTGCCGAAGACCTCATTTTTCTGATTGATGGGAAGGTGTCGCTACATTATTTAGCCTGACAAAACTGTATTCAGCTTTACCGAACTCAATACACGAGGGATGCTCATATACTGTATATGGCAAAATTTACCAAAACTGCTGTTGTGATACAAATTCGAGCCCCAATTAGAAATTCGTGAGACACAAACTGCTGCATCATAATCAAGCTCTATACCGTCCAAACTGAATTTGCGATTCAAGGAGATTAAAATTCAAATCACTTCCAAAAAATCAAGCTGTTCGCAGCAAAGATTCTGAAACTGGAATTAAAATGAATTTGGACATACTGGTGGCCCAGCAAATAATTTGGGCGTTAACCGCTAGGGTTTACGCACTAAAAACAGCCTTATAGACGTCCAGGGTGGATGTCTATCCAGGCGGCCACTGAGACCATAAAAAGCGGGCATTATACCCGCCTGGAGAGACAGGGATAGGATTGCCGCTTCCCCTGGCGGTTATCCTGGTGGTTTGGGCGCCCCCCCCCATATTCCCGCCAAGATTCCCGTTTTTTTTATGCTGTTCCCTACGGCGTCAGTGAAACTATTTCAAGAAAATTTTTTTGGCTGCTATGCAGCCCTGCCTTTACAATGCCAGTACACTGTACTAGCATTGTGAATGCAGGGTGCATAGCAGCATGTTAACAAACACACACACGCACACTCACAGGAAAGACATGAATAAATAAGCAACCTACTGGGGATTCGAACCAGGACCCCACAACTCAGTGCCCACAGCCATAACAACTATGCCAAACATACAACAGTGATTGGCCTGAGCAGAAATTCTGGCCAGAAACTCTAGCATCACAGGGCGGATCTGGTAGTCATAACTATGGACTATACACAATTGATGCATTCATGCACCATATTGCAAATAATACATATTCATTTTAATTACAGCACACAACAGTGTGCATGACAACAATGTTGCAACAAAGTAAAGGCAGTGTTAACACAATGTTGTTTTGTGCAATTGCCAGTAACACATAAATTGCTCTTTACAATCATTTTACAGCAATTTCTTGTTGCAATAAACATTACAGCACTTACTATAATAAAATTACAATAATGCTTTTAAAAGCATCACAGAAAAATGTTTTTTACAGGGTAAAATATGCTTCTAAAAGAGTCACAAGTTATTTTGACTCTTTCAAAAGCGTCACGGAAAAACGTTTTTAACAGCATAAGAAACGCTTTTGAAAGCATCAGCCTCTGATGCTTTCAAAAGCATCACGGAAAAACGTTTTTAACAGCATAAGAAACGCTTTTGAAAGCGTCAGCCTCTGACGCTTTCGAAAGCGTCACGGAAAAACGTTTTTGACTAGGTTAAAAACGCTTTTAAAAGCGTCAGACTCTGACGCTTTCAAAAGCGTCAGCTAAAAACGTTTTTTACCCCATCCTGACCACGTCGGGAAAACAGATCCCTACTTGCATCCAAAACCGTTTGACCACCACCTGAAACGGCCAGGATACGCGTAAAAATAGCCGCTATCTCAGGCAGCAATCTGAAATTTTTGCTGGGGGGGTACACAATTACGCACAGGGGACATCTATGCGCTAAAAAAAGCAGACCTATGATACGGGACATGCTGCATCATTAAAATATGCTGCATCATGATCAAGCTTTACCGTCTAAATTGAATTTGCGATTCAATGGGATTAAAATTTAAATCGCTTTAAAAGACTAAAATGTTCGCAATAAAGACTCTGAAACTGGAACTCATCACGAGTTCGGACATACTGGTGGGGTACACAATTACGCAAAGGCGACATCTATGCACTTGCACAAAAAGCAAACCTAGGATTCGGGACATGCGCGAGAACGGATTTTTACAGAAAAACAGTGATGCAACACGTGATTTGCGATTTATGATAGCACACAAAACAATATCGTAGCGAAATAAGGATTCTATCTGCGAAAAAATCTCTGGGGAAATAATAAACAAAGCCTCTGAAACAAATATCACAAAAATTTCGGTACTCCGGAATAATACGAGGCATCGGTTATGATTGATTATTGCGTGAAAATCTGCATTGCCAAATATTCCATTGTTCCAGGTCAACCGTAGCATTGCGGTGTCACTGAGGACATGAATAACGATGTAAGAGAATGCATTGAGCAACTATTGCCAAAAAATCCTCCTTTCCGATGACGTAGCCTCGCAAAAAAAAAAAAGTATCAATCGCAGTTCATTAGTGAATTTTTCCTCCAATTTCTACCAGCAGTGTCGTCCAAACAAATCACGTTTTTCGAAGCAGTTTCCGAGCCACTGGCAAAGAAGAATAAAGAGGAAAGAGACCAAGTTCATGACAGATTTTCCGAGGATGATACGGAAACTGCGTCTCATTCCGGCAGACGAGAGTGACGTTCTTGATGAGGGCCTCAGCTGCATATATACTGTACTCTATAACTGCCTCCAAGCCTGGCTTGGTGGGTATAATCAGCATCATCAGGCCCCACTATACTGGTGACACATGCACTTGCACAATGAGATTCTCACGGAGGGGAAAACCCCTTTTCCACGAGCGAACGTTCCATCATACAGCATTTCGGAATCAACGACCGGAAAATATAAACGTGCCGACGCATTTTTTCCCGGAACTCTTTGTTATTGTGGCGGGCATGTTATTCAAACTGTTGCACACGCGAAAAAAAAGTTTTTCCGGCTGAAATTATATATGCCCGAGGCAAGTCTCATTTCTTCGGAAATGAAAGCATCAATCTTCAGCCGTGAATCATTGACGACTTGACGACCAACAGTTACTGAAAGGATTCCTTTTTTCGATACTCTGTCAGTTTTCCGCATTGGGCGTAAAAAAAATAGCCAACGCGAAAGATACCTTTCCAGATTGTAAGAGCTTCGACAGTAATATTCCGAAACCGAAAAATCTGTGCTTCATATTCGTAGCAGAGGCAATGAAACCTTCCTCAGTCGAAAATTCCTTTTCGGAGCCAATTTAAATAGCCGAACTTCACTATATTGTATAATCATTATCTAATCGGTCTTGACCAATAGAAACGAACGCATTATGTTACTTTATCGTGTTATTGATGTCTTTCTTATCTCTCAAATTACAAACATTATAAATGCACTATTTTAATTCCTTGCTTGCAAATTATATCATCATCTTAAATTTCTTTCTGGTATACCGTCGTAGCCAAAAATTGTGCGTTTATGCACCAATTGTAGATCTAGAATGCTTTTGAAGCTATTCACAAAACCATTCAATTGGAGGATGAACGGAATTCCATATTGCATCATATTTTGAATGTTAGTATTTCATGGATCTCGCTACATTGTTCAGAAAAATATAGTCATAAAAATTGTCCCTGAAGCGTTGCGACATACATTCCTGCAATAGTGAACTTTAATTTTGCTCATTGTTTTAGACGTACTGATTTTTTGACATTGAGAAATAATTTAAAATTGCATCAATGCTTCGCGAGAACAGTTGGTCGTATTTTTTCCTCGTCTCATATATGGTTGTCGTAGAAATTCCGAAAATGACTATACAGATTTGTTATTGGGAAGCTTGCGAGATTTATTTCGGATGCTTATTTTCAAATTATTCAATAAGTATCTCGAATAATTCTTAATGGAACGATCTTTGTGAACTGCATCATTAAAATACAGCGAATTTCGGGCTAATTTACACGTTGAAGTATGCGAGTCTTTTTTTGTAAAAAAGAATGGAAAAGTTAGACCAAGAATTTCTTATAACGATATAATTCCCAAATAATTTTATCCGGGTAACTTGAGGAAAACCGCGTTTTCGTTTTCGTAATTTAAAATGTACGGTTTGCTGACACAATTAATAAAGATCAATCTTCACACCGAAATTTAGAAATTAAGCAGAAAACGAAAATATCCGTAGCGGAAAGCGTGTATACCATGCCGAACTTTGTAGATCACCGTACCGGATGTACATTTCTTCAATTTTAATCTATCAAAATAATGTTGTATATTCATGAGCTCCTTCTTTTTAGACGGGACCTTTTCGAGAGAGGGAAAACAAATTATATTCGGTGGACACGTTTCCCCAGCTTTATGAGTCAAAGTCCTGGGAAATCCCCGAAGGCGTATCCGAGTCTCGGCGAAGGAACCAGACAATAATTCAAATAAAACGTAATAAAGAAGATTGATTTATCGGACGAGATACACACACCTCGTTATGCTTGGTGTCGATACACGACGACGTCGATTGTCCATGGTGCAATCATGACGAATCGACAAACCAACACGGGTCGAAGAATTTGCTAATTAGTTCGTTGCCCAGGTGAAGGTGCAATAAGCTGCTATTAAAGGCGAATCATATTTTTTTGGAGAAAACTCGGGTTCCATATCCGTTCTTTAATGTTGGAAGCAATATATTGTTGCTCCAGTTTAAAATGTTGGCATTGATTACTTTGAATTTCTGGTGCGCACAGTTTCGAAATTCAGTTGGAGCACATCGGCGGAAACTTTGAGAGAAATTCAGAATTTCTAATCGAAGAAAAAAAAACGGATTATTGTAACTATCTATTCGGCAATCAAATTGATTTGGGCATTGCAACCTCTGTTCAAAAATTTGAATAAGAAAAGAATTCAGTTCTTGGATATATTTTTTCCATCAGGAATGCGTCTTCCCTTGTTTTTTTTGTTCTTTTTTTTTGTGCCGCTTAAATTGGAGGAACCTTGCATTTATAATTTGTTCTGCTTCCTTGGGCTCAAAGTGAACGTTACCGAGAAGACTCGAAGGTTTCACGATCATGAAATTGCGGGTATTCGTGCATTTATATTTCCCTGCAGCATTTTTCATTGCTTTTCCCCGATTTACTCTCCCGAATATTAAATTGACGGAAATTTCCGGATTCTAGTTTTTTACATGGAACCTGCAGTTTGCGTTACGAAACGCGTCCAGAGAAGTTTAAAAATAATCATCCATGACCTTCGTAGCTTCGCAATCCAAGAAGTTTACAAGGTCACCCCAAGCAGGTAATTTCTGGAGTCATTCAATTAAACAGTGTATATACTTGCGTTTTCCATTCTTCCTCTCCCTCCCATTGTACATTGAATTCAACCTTGAAGTACAAACAAGAATTTTTATTTTTAACGCGTTTAAAAATATATATGGTGCTGCCATAATATGTGACTATAACGAAGCAAGTGTTACCAACCTTTAAATTTAATAACGTTCAATCATGCTTACCAATATGGCAGAAATTGTAAGCCATTTCATATGCACAGTAACTGTTCTAATTGTTTTGATTGTCCTGATTCTTCTAATTGTTCTAATTGTCATAGTTATTCTAATTTTTCTACTTGTTCTACTTAATTTTTCTAGTTTTGACAGTTGTTATATAGTTTTTATAATTGTTCTACTTGTTCTAAATATTTTGTTTTTCTACTTCTTCTAGTTGTTCTACTTGTTCTAGTCTTGACAGTTGTTTTAGTTTTGACTGCTGTTCTAGTGGGTCGAAATTCAGTTGGTACCCAACTGTGCGTTATCTTATTTGAACCCCTTTCACTGAAGTTGCAAAAATAAGAGGTGATGTGAAACCTAGTGATTNAATCGACAAACCAACACGGGTCGAAGAATTTGCTAATTAGTTCGTTGCCCAGGTGAAGGTGCAATAAGCTGCTATTAAAGGCGAATCATATTTTTTTGGAGAAAACTCGGGTTCCATATCCGTTCTTCAATGTTGGAAGCAATATATTGTTGCTCCGGTTTAAAATGTTGGCATTGATTACTTTGAATTTCTGGTGCGCACAGTTTCGAAATTCAGTTGGAGCACATCGGCGGAAAATTTTGAGAGAAATGCAGAATTTCTAATCGAAGAAAAAAAAAACAGATTATTGTAACTATCTATTGGGCAATCAAATTGATTTGGGCATTGCAACCTCTGTTCAAAAATTTGAATAAGAAAAGGATTCAGTTCTTGGATATATTTTTTTCTCATCAGGAATGCGTCTTCCCTTGTTTTTTCTTCTTTTTTTTGTGCCGCTTAAATTGGAGGAGCCTTGCATTTATAATTTGTTCTGCTTCCTTGGGCTCAAAGTGAACGTTACCGAGAAGACTCGAAGGTTTCACGATCATGAAATTGCGGGTATCGTGCATTTATATTTCCCTGCAGCATTTTTCATTGCTTTTCCCCGATTTACTCTCCCGAATATTAAATTGACGGAAATTTCCGGATTCTAGTTTTTTACATGAAACCTGCAGTTTGCGTTACGAAACGCGTCCAGAGAAGTTTAAAAATAATCATCCATGACCTTCGTAGCTTCGCAATCCAAGAAGTTTACAAGGTCACCCCAAGCAGGTAATTTCTGGAGTCATTTAATTAAACAGTGTATATACTTGCTTTTTCCATTCTTCCTCTCCCTCCCATTGTACATTGAATTCAACCTTGAAGTACAAACAAGGATTTTATTTTTAACGCGTTTAAAAAAATATATATGGTGCTGCCATAATATGTGACTATAACGAAGCGAGTGTTACCAACCTTTGAATTTAATAATGTTAAATCATGCTTACCAATATTGCAGAAAATGCAAGCCATTTCATATGCACAGTAACTGTTCTAATTGTTTTGATTGTCCTGATTCTTCTAATTGTTCTAATTGTCATAGTTATTTTAATTTTTTTTACTAGTTCTACTTAATTTTTCTAGTTTTGACAGTTGTTATATAGTTTTTATAATTGTTCTACTTGTTCTAAATATTTTGTTGTTCTAGTTGTTCTACTTGTTCTAGTCTTGACAGTTGTTTTAGTTTTGACTGCTGTTCTAGTGGGTCGAAATTCAGTTGGTACCCAACTGTGCGTTATCTTATTTGAACCCCTTTCACTGAAGTTGCAAAAATAAGAGGTGATGTGAAACCTAGTGATTTTTGCATCAACGTTTTATTCACTCGTCACTATAAAAGATGCTCACTATAAAAGATGCAATGCAGTCTTGTGTGTTGCATACATTAACAGCACCAAAAAATAATCTTTTTCAGTCAGTCTCAAGATCGGATTTCTACCAAAGCCAGGAGGTGCGACGTGAGTCATGGTATTCGGATTTCCTCAAGCAGCTTCATAGCGTGCTGAAGCGTGATTTACTCAAACAATACATATATATACCACGAAAAGCTGGTGAAATGCACAAAAATAATTGTGGACAGGTCTTCACACTTCCTAGTTTCACCTTTTTTGCGTGCGGAGATCGGAAGGCAAATAATTAAAAAAATAAGGATATTATGATAGGGACTTGTCTGGAATAATATGGATAAGATTAAGATTTCCTTTTGAGTGACGAGTCAAGGGCGTCACGCGGTCTGAATTCGAATAGTTTCTTTGTGTCTGAAAATAGATATTCACCTTCTATTTAGACCCAGCTTGCATTGGACCGTAGTCGAGAAGCATCCTGAAAGAAAATCTTTTTTTGTCATTTGAGTTGCTGATTTAATATGAGTTTTGATTTAAGTTCCTTATTGCTCATTATTCAATTGGATACTAAATTCGTTCAGCGGTCATTTTTTTTCAATTTTCTCTCCACACTCCTGAATCTGTGAATTCTTTAGCAAGCAGATACATGCAGCATCTTTTTGTCGGGCAAAAATCGAGACTTTTAGCCACTGTAGCTCGATTTTTGAATGATCAAAAATGTTGCCAATAAATGCATCTTCTCTGCACTCAACTGTGGTGGCTAAAAATCTTAATTAGGAGAATGCATGTATGATACGTTTTTAAAATTGGTGAACATTTTCGAGAATTTTTTTATTTTAGACTTGGATTTGAAAGACATCCAAGAACTTTTGAAAGACGGCAAGGAGTTTAATACTGTCTTAATTGAGATAAAGATCCACATCGTAAATATCAGCGCTTATATGGAAATACAAATTGGCTGCATTATATGCAAATCACCATGTTTCTTTTATTTCTAGCACAAAATAACGAATAATTCATTCACTGTTTTCAAGGACATATTTCGATCTGGTCTGTTAATTGGTTTGTATAATTGATTGTCAAGCAGTATAGAGGCCTAATATGAACCTGCAAGGAAATATTTGCTGAGTTTTTTATCGTCTGATTTCAACTTTTCTTGACACTCTAAAAAATCCAAAAGGAAGAAATCGCAAAATTTATGATTAATTTCATAAAATCAGGACAACATGGTTTTCTAGCTTTCAAAAAAATACCAAAATAATAATGGTCTCTTTCCGGGTCAATCCAAATTCATTGACTATACTGTATTCTTTTTAGCCAACAGAGAGGAAAGAATCATTTTCTTGAGAAAATCGAATTTTTTCCTTATACCCTCTTCATTGTCTAGAGTCTAGACTCTAGTCTAAAGGGTAACAAAAAACCAGCCGTTTTTAAAACGCATTTAGTATGAGATCTTGTTAAAATGCTCACACTTTATCCCGATCCTCTCATTATATGAGCGTTCAGACATATTGGTTGCTTATTTGTCAATGTCAGGATTTTTTCCTACATCCAATATCAATTCACATTTCTTCAAATCCAATTTCAAAAGTACAGATTCATGAATCCAGCCCAATATTTTTATTAATGTTTTTCTGGGTCTTGTCGCACGCATTTTATACTGTGTATGTGTGCTTGAATTATGCGTCAATTTAAAAGGTGCATGACACACTTCAAAGAGAGTCTTTTAATTTATAATAGTTTTCATTCAAGTGCAATGTAGGAAATCCGATTCAGGTAAAAGTGTGTGTTTTCTCTAAGCCAGAGATAACATGTCCCGTGACTTAGTCTGCATTCTCTTGAATTTTTCTATAGCTTCTTAAAAATATGTAAATTTTTCCACCATTTAAAGGGGGCTTTAATTTTATTGCGTAGTAAAATCGGGATTTTGATGAAAACGCTTGCCATGAACCGAGCATTTCTTGCTTCCAGAGAAACACATTTCATCATTCAGAACATTTTTCGGGTCAATCTCCTCCTTTATATTGCTCGAGCGATAGTCATTATCCCCAATAAGGGATTTCTCAAGTGCATTTTGCATGCTTGGGGAAAACGTCTTATTTTTTTATGCAATATGGCGGAATTTATTCGAATAAGAGTAATCACCTTGACTGCCTGTAGAACGCCTCTGAATTCACGAAGAAATCGAGCGAATATTCCGTTAAGATGGTGACAGAGAACTTTTTTGCTCTTGGTTGCTGACATTTCCGAGATGATCAAGATGGACTGACCTTGCGAAAAGCAATCACACCAGTCACGCGCCGTTGAATAACGTTTTTCAAACAATTTCTTCGCTTTTTTTCATCATTACAAATTCTCAATAATCTTTCTTTTTTTTGTGCAAAAAATTAAAGCTCCGACGCTGCTCCACACCCACGGATGAGATCATTTGGGATCCGTTACACCATTCATATGTAGGTACGTTATCTCCCAAAGCTGAGGACATTATGGAAAATGAATTTCGATTTCCATAACATTGCCAATGTTTTATTTTTAAAGAAATGTTATTATCTGTAATTCCATTCATGAGAAAAATATCGCTGTGATAACGAGCTTTTTGTGAACCTTTTTCCTCCGTTGCTTCAAAATACGTCCCGGTTTTCGCGTGAAAACAAAATTAATAAAAAAAACCAGAGTAACTCCAACAGCAATTTTTTTTTCAATTTCTTCAAAGTCCGTAAACAATTTAATGAAACATTCACATAATGACTGCAACACGCTCAGCAGCTGAAAATTCACTCCGTAGGTTTTCTTCAACTATCTATATAGCAAGAGGCTCATAAAACAAAAGAAACAATTTTCATTCCTTCTCTATCAAGGGGATGACGGGAAAAAGACAAATTTCGAAGAAAACACAGTAAGTTACTTGCCGCAAAATGGCGATAACAATGTTTGCTAAATTTCGTGTCAAAATGTTTCCCTTTTCGTGTCGAGGAAATTCAGTTGACGGCGAGTTAGGATGCATATCACATGAATTCTTTGGATGAGGGAAAAGAAAGAGAAAAAAAGGGTAATTCGTCATTATTATACGTAGGATATTAGTAGAAAGCCTGAGAATGTACGATATGTGTACTTAGTATCAATCCTCGACGATATAGGTGACGAATTTCGAAATTTTTGCAAAGCGGAATTATTCTTCTTTTTTTTTTGGCAGTTTGATCACATGAGGACACACATGGAGGCAGTTCCGTGGCATCCGTACTTGGAAAGCAATGGATGAGCAGCGATGTTCGAGGCAGGAAAAATTGACACACGAGCTCCATGTTTGCTTTGCTGTGACAGTGTTGACATTCCGACGATTCCTGCTCGAATATATATATAGGAAGCATACATTTCAATTCAATTAATCATATGCTCGAAGTTGCGGGGTCTCAATTATTGGACTGCTATTTATTCCAGTGACAATTGTCCATTTATTGTCCGATAAAACCAATAACCGATTATTGGGAAGGTTGCTGAAGATAATTAGATTGTTTTCAGATTCACCGGAGGCCTCATAGTTAAGTAATTTGAAGCTAAAAGGAATAGGAAATCTCTCCAATTTTTTCATTAGAAATCCTCTTGGAACGTTTTTTTTTTCTTCAAGTATTAATTTACGAAATGAAATTACGCTCAAAATTCATCAAAAGCACAAAAACAGAAAGAACTCAAAATGATCGATAATTTATAAAATAACGGATATTAACTTTTTGGAGGGCGATAATTTAGCTATGCTGTTTATTTTCGGAAGCAGGCTGAACAAATCCGAAGCAAAAATTGGCGGCAGGTCAAATCCGTTGTACGAAAAATCCATTATCCGTGGCACCAATGTACAATCTTCGAGTATTTCGAGTCTTTCAGAATACAGTTATGACAATTCGAAGAGGTTCAAAATAAGTAAAGTGCAGTACGTATAAAAAAACGCACAGTTGGATAAACTGAAAATGTCACGCAATTTTATTGCTATAGGAATGTAATACGCAAGATTGATAAGTTTTTCGTGCCAAATTACAAGTATAAAGAGATGAAGAAAGAAACTTGGAAAATTTCGAAGAAGCTGTTTACAGTACTTGAAAATTTAAAAATTCACTGAAAGCGAAAACGTTTGAAACTGTCGATCCTTATTTATAGCATCATCTGCTCAAGTTAAATTTTTGAGAGTAGGATACCCTTTGTCGCGTAGATACGCTGAAAGGAATTGACACCTTTCTCACTTATTGATGATTGCTACACATAAAATGAATCAAGAAAGAAAGTGTTTAATAACGTACCTGTTTGTTGGTTCAAACGTTGCGTGAGCGACACGTTTGAACCGAAGAGCCGTTTATCAAGGACGTGGAATGGATTCGTGTGATGGTTAATTAGTATCCGTTTCTTGTCTGATCCTGTTAAAAACAGATCATACACAGTCAAAATGAGTACAGATACAGCAATTAGAACCTATTATTAGCTCGGAGACCGTTTTAAGCTCTTCCAAATATCGAAAAACATTTTTTTGGCGTTACGTAGTATCCATAAACTATGGCCTCGCTCATTTACATGCGGTGCAATAAAAACCGTTTATTTCGTTACTAAAGATTATTATTATCGAAATAAATATGAAAAATTTTAATCCCCGGTACTCACCAAAGATAATTTTGTTGGATGGAATGGGCAGAGTTCCATTCCTCAACCGATACCATCTTGGCTGTTCATCCAAGATTCTTGAATCTGGGGAACCGTAAAAAAATAAAAATGAAATTTTTCATAAAAATTTTGAACTGAATCCAATACATACAAAGCTTCTATAACTTCTTATGCGTTCCGCAGTTTTTTATACGACATACTACTATATATCGCAAAAAAATCACAAAATCGCGAAACATGTAGTTTGAAATTTTGAATTTTTATTTCTCATTGGAGGCTTGCAGAAATAATTGCGAAATTTCAGTAGTCATGTTATAAGAGTGATATCAGTAAAAAACGTTATCGAGAAAAAAATGGGTGATATTTTATTTTATAAACGCATGAACCGCCATTCCGTAGATTCAATGTCATCTGGTATTTCTTTGTGAATAATGCTAATCCAAGAAGTGACTCAATTTAATCAAAAGCAATTCACTTCGTCCAATATACGGTATATTTTTGAAATTCACGTTTTTCAAAACAGCAGAGGGCTTATTGTGCAATTTAAAAAGTTAGCCGGAAAAAAAAAAAAAAACAGACAAACTTTGTCTTAAATTAATGATTGCACGCTCCATAAACACAATTCACTGCTTTCCAACCCCGAATAAACCCGTTGAGCACAACACAATGCCTTCTATACATAATAGCCCTTGAGTGGGTCATGGAACGGATTTCCACTGCCACTCAAATCGCCAATTAAGGCCGAGACGACGAAGTCACTAAGCAACAAGGTCAACGGATAAGCTGCGACTCGTGCTGGTCCCTTTAGTCAACAACAGTCCACAGCAGTCTTTATTCACTTCTCTCATTGTCAACAGATCATCATTAATTGTCTCGACCGAGAAATCCTTGGCTTAGTTCACAAAGAAACCGGTCTGCATTCTTTCATTATCCCAGATTTTGAAAGTTTGCTGCTTGGAATCTGACGTCTTTTTTATTTTTTATTTTTGAGAGAGAGAGATTGAAAGTATTTTTCAGCACAACGTGTTTTGTCTTCCCAAATGAAGATAAATGCGATATAAATTTTTTTTTTCACGCGAAACGGTGCGTCGTTTCAACATGAAGAAGAACAAAAGCTATTTTCAAACACTTCGAAACGTACCCCGTTATTTTCATAGTAAAAAGTTTTTTTTTATATTCAAATGCCGCATTGTTTGGCCAAGGATAAATAGATAGGCTGCTAATCAAGTGCAGCCCTTTTGGTATCGGTCCAATCTATCCAAGAGAAAGCTTTGAAACGCCATCTTTAGTATTTTATTTTTCAAAAAGGAATTCTGAATCTGAGATTTGGGCATCTTCAGTTTATGCTCTTTTTTTGCATATTTCTTTACATGTATGCTGATTGTAAAAGCGGATAAGTGGTTTCAACTTTAAAAAAAAAGGTCCACAGGGGCATGAATAAAGGGCTGCCTTCTATAATGATGGAGATTTCTTGTGAGGCTATACGCTTTGATTTCTCTAAATTTTCCATCCTAAGTTCTTTGCATCACGTATTATGAGTTTTTAAAATCGATGAGCGTTGTGAGTTTCCATTTTCATGCATTTAAAAACACCTACAATTAATTAAAAATTTAAACCGTGGGACGAAGTGAATTGTACCTTAAAACGGTTTGAAAAACTGCATGAAGTAGGAAAGATGCACGATCGAGGATATAATTTTCCTAGATGCACCTTGAACCCAATTCAATCTCGTACAGCATTTTACTATTTTTTTTTAATTTTCACGAATTGAAAACCAACACTTATTGGAATTAATAAGGGTAAATATTGAGTGATATTACTTCGTTGGAGGGTTCCGTCAATCCACCGCGCTAAATCAATTTCATACGCGTCGTTTAGGACAAGTTTGCAAATTTATGTTGCAAATTACAAACGTGTGTCACTGCATCGCAACTCTCTGAAACTCTCAGGATACAGTATTTACAGTATTTGCGAAAGTGTCGTTGCATAACGGGATGTCAGTTTCGAATACCAGATTTTATTTCGGGAAATAATGCTATTATTGTCTCGGACTTACCGCTGAGGTCAAGCAGGATTTCGCCCAAGTACTCATTAGCCCTGACTTTGTTGTGATGCCAAACGACGCATTCCAACCTTCGCATTCGCATGACCAGAATCGGTAGCTTTGGGTAAACCATTGTTTGCTTCCACTCCGGCGAACCCGTTCTCCTAATGAACTTTGTTTTCCTCGTGGTGTCTGACCTGAGTGTCCGCAGTCGAAACAGCAGAGAATCAGACGAATTAAAAAAAAAAACATACGGCTTTAATTCCAACAGAAATTTGAATGACCATGGATTTACTCACGTTTTGTCTGGCAGCAATCGACATTTGACAAAGGGATCCGGTCTCGTGTCGCCGTCGGCTCGAGGACACGTTAAGCCTTTGGCCCGTAAAACGATGACGTAGAGGATTTCTGCTTTGACGTCATAACAAATTTGCAGCTGTAATTTGCCGTAAAATTCCTCCTGCGAAACAGGTGGAATCCGTTTCATCCACACATTTAATTCATGTCCAAAAAAAATGACGGCATGGAAACAAAGGACATGAGATCCAGCAGGAGAAAAATGCTGTGCCAGCAAGGAAATTTGGTGACAACTACTCTATTTATTCCCTGCAATTAATTGTAAAAATGTTCAGATGCTTTGATGGTGGGATTATCGAATGAAAAGATGCCAAAACAATAATATTGATCGACAGGTAAAATCAGTCAAAGTTTTTCATTTCCTATAGTTTCACTTCGAAAGCAGTTCAGGAAGTTTCCAGATTTTGTTGTTGTGCTGGCCTTTTTTTCCTTTTCTTGATTTTTTTTTTTTTAAATTATATATTCTCAAAAATAACTTTAGCTTACACGATTCTCTCTGCATCTAAGGGTGCACTGCAACTTCTCTGTCCCAACAATTTTTCTATGCCGGCATTTTCACGACGCGATACAGTTTGTTTCGCCAGAATAATTTCTAAAAAGGGTTTCGGAATGGAAAAATCATTCTTCGGTTTAGAAATTCTTGAAAAAAAAAAACACATTTTTCGAATCTCTTTAAACGAAAGCATTCATGTAACAAACGTGGGTAACTTTTCAGGATACAGTATTCTCGGTTTTGTAACCGTTGGAAATGGAATCGAGCGACACCTGTTAAGCATGTTTTATTCTAGTCAGTATGATTGCTTCCTCTCATGATTACTAGAGCTCGCTTCTTCGAATAATAAGTCTAATAGCTGCTCACCAGCCAAAAAGAACTTGTAAAGTTTTCAAAAACAAAAGGCATTGGGCGAGAAAAAAAAGATCAGAAATGATTCGTGAAGTCGCACCTTAGTTTTCCAGACAACTTTCAGACAAGGCACTCGCCGATACCGACGTTTTGGGGAATGATTCGAACAACTGGATTTGGTGGAAGGGGTTCCGTGACTCCGTTGGGACGAACTTAGAGACGACGGAAGATCCGTTGTTGATCTTTGCTGACTATCGTCTACGCAGTAGCCGTCGTTGTTATCTTTCTGAAACAATAGAGCTTTCATGGGATCGTTGATGCTCGCCCCATCTGCAGGAGATGCCGAGAAACTCGCAGCAGCAGTTGCTGACGATGATGACCCCAATGAATTCGACGACGACGGTGTGCTAACTTGTTCCGAAAATTGATGCGAAGGGGGCGGAGGCATCCCATCATTACTGCGATGGTCTCTCAGTAGGGCACCATTCCTCAAACATCCATTCCCAATTCCCACTCCCCGCTTATTGTCTATAATTCCTTCTTTACTATTCCTCAAGAACAATCGTTCACTTCCTTTAACTCCTGAGTCACATGCGACGAATTGGCGCTGAACGAAATTAGACGCGGCTCTTTGTTGATGCGGTCCTACTGCCAGCAGGGATTCTCCACGCTGTTGTCCAGTGAAACTAAGATGTCCGCGCCCTCCGGCCTCTCGACGGTCACCTGCCGAACAATTGACGAAACCGACTCTCGGTTGTTGAGTGCCTTGCTGTTGGTGTTGGTGATCACGTCTGTCCTTTTGCTGCAAATGATTGGATTCACAGAGCGGGGAATCGTCATCATCGTCCAGTCGCAGCAGAGGCAGTAGAACAGAAGGAGGCGGACTTATTAATGGAACTCAAAGACGACCGAGAAGAAAATGAGGCACGTGCGACTTTTTCATTACCCTTCGTAAGATACATGAAAGTCTCAACTATTATAGGATAGGAGTTATGACTCTCAGGCGAAATACTGTATTTTTATAATGTATAGCCATTGTTCGAAATTTGCAGGGAATTTTATTTCAACGAGCGTCCATATATTAGCATAGGATTTGCATTCTGACTCTGATGTTTATTGTAAGACAAGATTTTCAGTTTTTTCTGCGTCTTTTGTCTTTATACGTCATTCACACTTCCGGATTCATAACGGTTTCAAACATATTCTCTCGGTCAGCGTTTCATCGTTCGAAGGACTAGCTAAACTAAATTTAAATTCTTCTGTAAAGCTACTTGCTCAAAAAGAGAAGTTTGTAAAAGAAGAGCTTAAGTTTTTTTTAAATCTGATGTTTGCCTTTGAAGCGATATAAGCTCATGTCATATAGGCTGCGGTCGTCGCTGCATTATTCATTCTTCCTCAGTCTCAATATCATGAACGGCATTGAAAAATCTGCCTGAAATATGTTGTACATCTGATGGATAAATGATATTTCCATCATTTTATGAGCCTCATTATTATTACAAATTTATATGCTTCCCTCATTTTCAGTATATCTACTCACCAACGCAAAACCAGTTCGAGTTCTGCGTCTGTTGGAGTGTCATTGACAATTCGTTGAACTTCTTCGTGCGTTTTTCCGGATAAGCCGACTCCATTCCATTCCAAAATTACGTCACCTAAAATTTGCACAAAGCGAATTTTACTTTTTTAAAATCTCCCTGTATGATTGCGCACAGGGAATTGGCGAGCGTTTCGACAATTTTACAAACATTTCGGAAGAGGGTTCTTCTTCTGATCGACACGTGACAAGCGGGACTTCAATTTTAGATGAAAAAAACTGTAATAAATTTTATACGAATGAATATCACATCGATACATAAAAGTATAGTTATTTTCTTCGCGCTGAAATCACATATATTCGATCTAAAAGAAAAATGTTCACGAGTTCACGGGGATCCACAACATTTAGTTGCGTATTCGGATTACGTATATACCGTGAATATAATCAAAACTTGGATCTGGATATATATTATGCAGAAGTTCTTCGATTCACAAGTTTAAAAAATATCGCATACCCTCGTGAACGTCCTCAATGACGTCGAATTGACCTCCTGGGTAAATTTTTGATATCACAGCTGCCATTCCTATCTCCGCTACACGCTTCCCACCTGTGACTCTAATGCCTAACCCTGAAATCGAAACGTAGAAAGATGTATTATAGTAATTTATTTTAATTGTCCCACTCGACGTGATAAAAAAACCTGAAATATTACCTTTATGAATAGAAGACTTCGACTTGGCATCTGGAACAACGAGGATCTTTTTCACAGAAAGTTGTGTTGGTTGTTGACAATACCGTGTCCCGGGTACATCGGGTGGCTATTAAACAAGAAGAAAATGTGGGAAAC
>CAJPEX010001015.1:2286-70842 GCA_905338405.1 Notodromas monacha
TCTACTGTGTAAATCGGGTATTTATTAATATTTTGATTTGTTCTAGATTTTTCCTTGATCCAGGATGTGGATCAAGGACGGGGGTTGGCGCCAAGGCGTCTGATTGGCTCGACAAAGTCGAGTCGAAGACGTCTTGGCGCCAGATTTCATTTTTTGTGGAGGGGGTAAAAGTTCGTTGGCCTTTCCTTTCGCGGTTTTTCCTCTTGGGTGGTTTTTCCACCCAATTAATTTCTGTTCCCGCCGCGTCCGGGACATTAGTTTATTTATTTATTAATAATTATAAACGAGTCCCCAACTTGGTAAAGCTTACGGAACTAGTAGATAATTTAACATAGGCGGTTCCTTACACGTCATTTTTTGTCAACCGTCGGAGCATATCACGTATTTACAGTAAACTATTTGTTCAGAAGTTTTCTTACTTTCTTTTTCATAAAAAAATGCCTTTATAAGTCCCGAAGGTTTCCAGAAAAAATTAGACCTGAAAATGCAAAATGGAAATTTAATGAGCATGAAGCTCGTCAACTGGGCAGTAGACCTTTAAAACCTGTAATAACACAGTTACTTGATTTAAAACACAAACATAAAAAAGACCTATACTAATGTTGCTAAAAGGTATCGTCCCTAATGTGTGGCTCTGCTAAATTTTGAATCAAAGCCGTGGAAGGAGCGTGATTTTTTGGAAATTAATTGAAACATCCAAACCTCGAATAATCGAGTGCCAAAAAGACTAATGTTCCGAATCGCATCAAATCCTCTCCATGGATTTTCATTTCTGTTCCTTGCTGGAGTTATTCTTTCGAATTTTTTTCTCGTAAATAATTTCCGTCGCTATTGATAATGACGAATGAGGAAACGAAACTTGAAAAATGTATATATTACAGTAACAGAACAACTTACGTCTAGTTCTAAGTACTTCGCGAAATTCCATCTGTCTCGGGTGAAATGAATATTCATGTACACGAGTTCATCACGTAATCATGTCACTGCCATTGAGACAACCGTATGAAAATTGCGCGTCGTTTTGCGATAATTTGCTTTCAGCTGAAGTCCATGTGGATCTCACAATTTCGCATTTAAGTACTGTACTTCATTTCATCCGCCGCCTCGTATTCAAAAACGCCTCGAGTTCTAGTAGGGAAAAAAAACAATATTTTTTATTGTCAGAAGTTTCATGGTTTCTCACCCCTTTTTCCTAGCGTCTGAAAATAGACACATGGTGTGGCTTTCCCAGGGCATTCCCGAAAGGGGATAAAAAACGCTCGCATATTATACTTGAAAATTGTTGTATTTCTAAAATCCCGACATCATATCCCGAATTTTCTTATAAAGACTCCCAAAATCCTCTTGGATCTTCGCAGCTTTGCTTTTCTTTATAAAAGGGTCTAACTCCGTCGTTTTAACTTGATTACCAAGTACAACAAATTCATGTAAATTGAAGGTTTAAACACACAGCCACTATTCTTTCTTCGTTTTTATGCACGACTTCAAGAGATGAGAGAGTCGAGAAGAGCTTGAAAATTGGCTTTAAAATACGATCCAGACTCTCAATTGGATGCCTTTATTAATTTAAAAATCTTTTTTTTAATGTTCGAAGTCTCCATGCAGTTACGTTTTTTCAACCTTTTCTTGAGGAAAATCAATTTGTTTCCCTTTTTCATTGGATTGAGGCGTTTTCGTATCGATCATTAAAACATTTAAACGGTGCTGTCAGTTGACATGAGACTAACTCCTATTTTTACGTTAGTCATTTTGTGCCTGATTTATTTCCGGATTTTTGGCTGTTTCTCAAGGTTTTTTCTTTTTCTCCTCGGAACTGTTACTTTGATTTAAAAGCAATCTTCACAGAACCTTCATGGTGAGGATTGATGCTCTTTTTTTCTCTTTTTTTCGACAAATTTGTATACTCGTTTTTTTTTTTTTTTGGGCGAAAATTAATTTGTATATTCCCTTGTGTCGTGTTTCCAGTGTTCCTTATTGTGAATTATGTGTGGGGGATTTTAATAGACTGACTTAAATCCCAGAGCCTAAATTTATCTTATGTGAAAGGGTGGTTTTGCAGCCCCTGAGCAAATTTTAATTTAAGAAGCTATTGAAACACAGGCAGAGATGACCACAGCAAAAACGTCCGATTCGTTTGAGTGCTGAAGTGAGACTGAATATTTTCTGCATGCATCACATGACATGGAAAACTAAAAAAGGGTTTTAAAAAACACCACGCAATCATTGATAAAATCGCACACAGTCGCAAAATAAAATAAAATTCGCGAGAATTGCCCAAGGAAAAATTCTCCGCGTATGGCGCAACTCCCGACTCGCGATTTTAAGAAGCTCATAACTTTGTCAATTTTGCAGATACAAATTTTCGCGACATTTAAATGAAAGATCGCGAAGTTCTTCATCTTTTTTAATGGAACATAAAAATTGCTCCGGCTCACCATTTTCAAGCTACATCAGTTTAATTGAAAAGAACTTTTCTTCTGTGATAAGAATCTCTAGCATCCCTTTCTTCAGCTGATGCTGGTGAGGGAAAACAGTGACTTGAATAAAGTTGCTTGACTTTTATCATCAAGATTTACTTTTCTGCAACAATTGCGTAATTTTTTCATCAAATTACACAAGGAATCATTCTGAAAAAACTAGGAAAAAATATTCAAGGTATCCCATTGAAATACTGCATGTTCTCAACAAAAAACCAACTGATCGTCCATGTTTTATTTTTTCCACTCTGTCTTTTGTATCTGTTTTTTAGTTGGTTATGTTAATGATTCCCACAGGTTACTGTCTCATCCCTCGAAAGTTTTTTTTCAGAAAGCTGGTCCTGAAAAAGTGCAGTACTTCTGCATGGAAAAGTTGGGTTCTTATTCGCATTATTAGTCGCCAGTGTATATCTCCTGCAGTTGAAGCCAGGTGGTCTACTAATAATGCCATGGCTTGAAAATTGCAAAATCCACAGAAATAAACTGGAAGGCCCTGTCCTACTGCTGCATTAGCAGCGAAGGGAAAACTGGGTCGGTTTCTCACCCGGCCCTTTTCCCGAGGCGCAATAAAATAAAAAAAATAAAAACTTTCCACACCGCACCATCCGCGGCGCCCAAAGCGTATGCGGGGGGCGGCAGTCAGGGAAAAGCTTATTCCGCGTGATCCATTGCCCGGCGACCCAGGTCCCCTCAGGCCACTTTTTCTCCATTCCCGCCACCCGAAGATGGGCGAATCGTGTTTCACCGGGTTTCCGGGGCTCATCGTCGAGTGGAAAATGATGAGAGCCGAAGGATCGCTTAATCATCTTCAGTGCACGTCTAGATAGAGTCCGGACCCCCCTTGCCAGCTTATTCTCCAGACGAAGCCCAAACAAGGAAAGGAAGGCCGACGACACACAAAAGGATTTCTCTCTTTCTAGGCGTATATATATGACCGCTATGTATAAGCTCGGACTTACGTGACGATCCCCCGCCGGAAATAATGCCTCGTCTGTTTCAGGGGTTGTAAATATGGAAAATAATTATGTTTGTCTTACTTTTCAGCATGTATTAACAGCACGGGTTCTTCCAATAAGTGTTATGTGATTGTGTTGGACATGTGTTTGCTACCGCATCAATTTGTACAAGATCCACTTCTGGAAAGTGGGTCGATGAATGCTGCTCGTTTACAAATCTCTCTATAGATTTCCTCGTCTCTGTTTGAGGACTTACCAGTAGTGTCTTATGATAATACTCAGGTTATCGATAAGGGAGATATCAAAAATAATTCGAATTCCCAGGGTTTTGTGCAGATTAAAGTGCTGGTCACAGCATTCAAAATTATTTCAAACATATATTGATGGTTGACTAAAAATGTCACATAACGAGAGTATAACTCGAAAAACCTTTCTGAATCAAAACCGTGATCATGGATGAGTGATGGTTTTATCTTACATCTGAACTGCTAAAACTTGAATAATTTCAGTGCCAATATAGTTTATCTCGAGGAATAATTTCGAATTATAATAATAATTTCGAAATTCTGTTGTGATATTTACAAGAGGCTTTCAGCCCAGCCAAAGGCTGATGAATGCATTTTTATTTTCCGTGACTCTGAAACCGAAATTGTTTTCCGAAACATACGGTGTTGTTTTAAATTCTCAGATAGATTTTCGAATTTACAAGAACTGACTAATTTGAGGAGGGAAAAAGATCTATATATACCATTCAAAATTAAAACAGTTTTCAAATCACGCATTTGGAAGGGGTGAAAATTGAACCCAATTTATGATGGTTTAAAAGCCCAACACGGGTTAATCTGGGTATTTTTCAGGGAAATGTCGAACAGATTGGTCCGCGTTGCTTTTGTCGGTACCTATACCCACAAACACGCAGAAAAATGTTCCAATTTTATTTGTAATGCGTAAATGAGCTTCAATTTCTTGTTGTTCAATATATTTAATTTTTGCATTGATAGGCCGGTGTTGGAGTCGTTTGAGCAGGCGTGTGCAGTCGACAGCGACACTCTGCGCTGCGCCGGGCGACGTCAGGAATGCAGGACAGCAAAAATCAGGACCCTGGGCACTTCTTTAAGCGTACCCTGCAACTGTCCGTCGACGTCGTCACCTGTCGCTGACGTGTACAACTGCCTCGGCTGGCAGCGTCTCCTCTGGCTTAATCCCTGTGTCGGTAAGTGCTTCCCATTCTTTGTGGAACAGCCTCAGCACATAAGATTTTTATTATATAATTTTTCGAAAATAATCTTCGGAAAATGTGTGTTTGAAACTGTTGGAGGAAGGGGGAATGATGAATAGAACATTATTCATTTTAAATTGTTTTCGCTGAAATATTCTCAAAGGAAACCTGGGAAATTGGGCAACAAAAAGCCTGATCTACTCAGCATCCATGACGTCTTTGTTGGATCGCTATGAAAAATTATACTGTCGTACTGTCATGCTTGACTCATCAGGTTTTTCTCTAATTGAAATGCATGCGTAAAAAATCTTGAAGACAGTTCGATGAAAACTGAAAGACGGAAGTTTGATTCGTGATTCAGATTTCTCTTCCCCACTTGGCGAAACGGAACTGATGTATGTGTTAAATTTTGTATAGCTTTGACTTCAATATTATGCGTGAAATTCTGAAAAACTAGGGAAACTGCAAATTGGAAGTTTGATTTATGATCTTCAACTCAATTTTCTACGCAGTGAAATACATTTACTGCATTAGGGAATAAGCCTTGTAGGAATTTTTTTCTAACTTTTCGAAGAAAATATTTATCTGAAGGACCAGCAGAAGCTGAAAATCGTATTCGACTGAAAATCCATTTCATATTTTTAAAAAGCATGAGGTCTGAATTCGTCTACAGTATTTTAACATTTTGAGATTTTTCAAAATGTGCATAAGCCACCAGTCGAGTCTTCATTTCAATACTGTATTGGATTTGCTTACTGTCTCTCGGATTGCTTCCGGTCTGGTACACGGATCTCAAACGAGGAAGAAGAAGCATCCCACGAGCTTCGAAAGTACCAATCAACGTAAAGATTTCATCAAGGTCGATAAGTTGACCCTGATGAATGTGTACCCCGCGATCAATCGAATTATTCAACTTTATGCTTTTCTGAACATCGACAATCAAGCCAAAGCAAAGATGAATCAAACTTGTTCAACCTTCGGAAATGTTTCAGTGTGGCTCTTCAAATATTCTGCTAATTCACGTTTGTATTCGGGTGGGAATCCAGACTCTCTTCATCAATTCTAATTTCAGGATTACATGACCCAATCTTGGCTTTAAAACTTAAATATTCCGATTGAAATCGTCGAACCAGATGCGAAAGCTTACGTGAAAATTCCTAAAGGGATGCTTAAACATACTTGGAATCTTACTTGAACGGTATTTCACATGAAAGTTCCGAATCAAGCTTTTAAAAATCCTAAAACTCCTTTTGATGGACCGGAGCTCGGACCCATTTTTCCGTGAAATTTCGGAGGCAGGTAAAAGAAATCATCTGAAGTTGAAAAACTTTAAAAATCCTTGCTCGAAATTTCTCAAATTTCCCGCAAGACAGGGCAAAAATTGCGTGACATCTTCAAGCGTACGTTTGTGAATTCTTCGGGAAGGGAAAAAGAAGAAAAGTCTACACGAGTACATCAAACGGGTGGGAAAATCAGCACAGAACTCCTTGAGCATCAAATAAATTGCGCCAAATAGGCATTTACGATAAATCAAAAGGAAATCCATGGTGGAAAAAAACGTACTCGTGGTGTGTGTGTGTGCTTGTCAAAGACTTCGTCGGGAACTTACTCGTGTCCCAAGGGTTTTCCTCACATCGCTGATATGCTGCCACTTGTCTTTGTCATCTCCTTCATCGAGCAAGGCTACAATTAGGGTCTCTCAAAAGTTTCACTCATCAGCAGAAGCGTCTTGTTCAAGTAAAAAGCGCCTGTTAAAAAGTTTTTTCTGCTAGAAATAGGTCTTATCGCGATTATCTGTATGGGGGCGTTCTCGTCGTGGGCGACCATAAGAGGAGAAAATTCCGCCAATTTTGTTTTCTCTTGGAAGGACGTGCGACGAAATTTTTCAGGTATTCTGAAAAACCCGGAAAGTTATTGAAATAATTCTTCTTCTTTCTAATTTTGTCAAATTGCGCACTATGCTTCATATCGCGTGAAAATCTGCTTGAAAATATTTCAGGAAGTGAATTTAGAGATTGCCAATAAAGAATCGAAGAATATTGAATTTTTTTTTTACATGTATAAGCTGAAAAATATCAACTTAGAAGACACGCATTCCCAAAATAATGATCACAGTAGAATCCCGTTAAAAACGAAGCGTTTGGAACCTTGAAAACAGCTGCGTTATAAGCGAAAATGTGTTGAAACGAAATTAAAATAGCATTTTTGCTATACGAGACAGGGACGAAAACAATTATTCGTATTCGTTAAAACGAGATTCTACTGTATTACCGGACTCTTCCAGTTCTTCCTGTTTTCAGGCTTTTATTCATGTTGATATTTTGACTTTGGTATGGTTACGGAGAAACCCGCTTCTTGTGAAACAAGAGCCAGCTAGTGAAGGTCAGAGTAAAACCAGCATAATTCTGGTGTTATCGAAACTTATGAAAAAAAGGTTTTTATATTGTCACCAAATACAGTAATAAATTGTCCTACAACAGGTCAATAATATTTTTCTCTGTGCTTGACATTCTGGAATGTCAAGTAAATTCCTGCCTAGCAACTTGTTGCTCTGAAGCAGACAAGGTCATTGCATGTCCCACTTACAATGTCTGGTTTGCAGTCATTTCCCTGGCCCCCTTTTGTACGTCCTGTTTTTGTTGCACAGGCGTGTTTGGTTTTGCTCAAGTCTATAAAGGTCCCACGGAGTGTATGTATTGATATTCATTGTAGGTCTGACGCTGGTTAAGGCAGTATCAAATAAACACACATCATACTCAAAACAAGAAGTCTTTTTCACTTGAATACCCTAGCTATAAGAATTAAATCTTCTTGTCAGAACATTGTCCTAGAGAGTCTCTGTACTTTAGATTAAGCAAACCAAAAGTGTCTCTTGTTAAGTCTCTCACAGAATTGGGATAACAGTTTTTAAAAAAATTTATTAGAACCGGACTTGACTTATTTCATAAATTGGTGCCTGTTTCGCATGATGTGGTGGTTCTCTATTCTTCTGTGTGGCGCTGGTTTCCACGTGGTTTCCTCTATATCCTGGAAGCCTCGTGTAAAGCCCAAATAGAAGCCTTTCCTCTCTTCTTCTTCTTCTTGTTGTTGTGTGGAGAGAGGAATGAAAGCGACGAAATGAATTGCGGCGGGTTGTTGCCAATCGGGCACTTATCTATGCTGCTGGCAATCGGCCAGGGAGAAGGTGCGGATATCGCACCCGTCCCTTTTCGCGGAAACGACGGGCAACGCTTGAACAGGCCATTGTTTCCGCCTTTTCCCGTGAATGATTCATTTTGGTCTCGTTGGACACTGCTGAACAGTTGCTTCCTGAGCAGTCCATTCGTCATCCTTATTTACTTGCATGAAATGTGATGCTGATGCTTCTTCTTGTGTGACATGATGGTGAGTATTGTGAGATCTGCTGGTGTGATTCACTTCTTCCGGTGGTCTTACTGGAATGCAGTTTGCAATCACAGGCGGGGGAAAAAAATGAGTGAAAGTCAGTAAAATCTTCTTGTCCCAACAAAGCCATTCCTGGGACCTTATAAGCGAACTAAAGTAACCTCTCAGCTATATTGGACAAGGACTTGAAGAGCGAATTGGTTGTAAGTGATAATTCATTTCGACGAGATTCGTCGCAACAAGATTTTAACTGCATTATCATCATCTCAAAGTTAAATATCTTCAAGTCGAATTTCATGTGACCAGCAAAAACAAATTGACTTGGGGAGGTTTCAAATTAGGAAACCAGGCATTTTTCTTGTGGGGAAATTGCAGGAAATTGTGATACTTTGGCCTTTAAATGTATTCTTAAATGAGTTACAGGATGCTGACCTTGGATGCAAGGGTTAATTTGCCTGATTAGTCTTTCATTTTCTTTCAAAACACAATGTTATAATTTTATTGGCTTTCTCTTTGTAAATGAAAAAAATAGCCAAAAGGCCTACAGAAAGTTAAAGTTCCGGAGGATTGAGAGGGAAATCGTTTAAATTCGGGTTATGAAAATGGATTTCTTCAAAGGGAATTTAGACAGGGACTCGAAAAGAAAAATTGATAAAGGTAGAGAGGTTCCACTTCTTGAGGTTCAACTGCGATATAATATTTTATTATTCAAGTATTTCATGTTCGCAGCATATACTGTACATGATAACAAGTTCCACCACTGATTTCCCAATCACTAAAGGAAATATTTGCGGGACGGCGAACGTGCCAAAGAAAAGTCCCCTTCAACCGGAAGCAGGCGAAATTAGAAGCGATATTATGCAGAGAGGAGAGAAATTTCACCCCACCGTTTTCTCCCGAGGACCTGAAAGTGGGGGATTCTTCATTGCCTTTTCTTCATTCTTCGTTCCCTTCAGAAAGAAGTTCCCAGGGTTTTCCGACCAGGCCTATAAAGAAAAAAGGTGTACAAAGCGGGGCGTGCATCGAAAGTGGGGCGCGAGAAATAAATTACTTTCCCTGCGGCGTCTCGCCCTTCAAATTGGAAAGTGTCCTGGAACTCAATATTCCCCAGGTGGACTAGCTTTGGAATGCGAGGGTAAATGCAGAGGGATTCTTTATTGTGCCAAATGAAACTTTCAGGCCCTTATCACAATCATCTTCAAAGCGGAAACCACTGGAGGCCAGAAAAAGGGGCCACTTCCTGACTCGGAAGTGAAGTACAGTATATAGTGAACAACTGCCTTGAATGCAAGGAAATCAAGAATGAATCCCAGATAAAGAACGTAGTGGTTATCAAACCAGATCAAGTCCCTTCAAGGCTTATCTAAAACCGATAAACAAACTGTACACAAAATCATCAAGATTGCCTATTTATAGCCATGATTCAAGGAGAAAAATATAAAGATGAATATCTGCCGTGGTAAAATATATTAGCAAAATTGAAAGCCCTTCACCAAGGAATTTTGTTAATTTAACCCTTAAATTTTGAAGTACTATTACATGGGGCACTCCCATGGTGGTAAATAGTACAGTATTGGAAAAATGAGTATAAGAGTGACAAATGTGGATCCATGTCTTCAAATTCAAAGTTTGAAGTACCGCAGGGGTAGAATGATGATTCATTGAAATGTTTAAAGATTTTGAGCTAAGAATTAATCCATGCTGAATAAAGTCGCCTTCTTGGCCATCTTAATGATAAACTCTCAGCAGGAGTTGGCATGTTATGGTGTCACCAAATAATAATCCAGTATGTCCTGCAACATACATATAATATTGCTCTTCTGTGTTTGACATTCTGGAACGTCAGGTATCTCCTAGCAACTTGCTGCTCCAAAGCAGACAAGGTCATTGTGCGCCCACTTACATTGTCTGGTTTGCGGTCATTTCCCTTGTCCCCTTTTGCAACATCCCCGTTTTGGTTGTGCAGTTGCGTCTGGTTTTTCTTGAGTCTGTAAGGGTACCACAAAGTGTATGTATAGATATTCATTGTCAATCTGGCATTGGTTAAGGTAGTACTGAAGCATATTTATCATACTCTACAACAAGAAGTCTATTCACTTTAAATACCGCAGCTATAAGGATGAAACCTTCTGGTTGGAAAGTTATTCTAGAGAGTTTATGAACTAAAGATTAATCATGTTCTGAGGAGAGACGCTTCCTCATAAACAAAAGTGTCTTTTGTTAATTATTTCAAGGAAATTGGGATAAGAATGGCTATAAAAATGTTTCAGAATTGAAGTCAGGTGATGATATGTAAAAATATACAATCCGCCTATGATAGAATTATTCTGAGTTCATTCATTTGCTGTTAAATTTTAATTAAATGAAAACCCATAATTTTATTACAAGAAATGAAATGCATCCTCTGTTATTTAGACTATTGGGCATCGATGAGAACCCAACAGAATAATATATGAAAAAGGTGCATTGGAACAAATAAAACAGGTAGTCAGCCAGTTTGCAGCCAAGAACATTTATTCAAGGGACACTTCGTATGTATGTTCATATTTTTCCAGGTTGATTTAGTGCATAATTTCACAGCAAAGAAATAACACAATTCACATATGGAATGCTGAAATCTCAACACGACAAGGAAAAAATTCACATTTTTGCACAAACCCAAATCCAAGTACAGATATAAAAGGTCTAAAGATTTAGAAAAAATAAATAAAAATAGAATAGTGATTCTTCACCATGAAGGTTGTGTGTAACTATAGCCTGCCTTTCAATTGAAATTAAAGTTGGGAGAGGAAAAAGGTATCTTGACCGGGTATTTCTCAGTGAACTCTCTCATCCATAACACTGACTTCAGCACTGTATCTAGAAAAACAACATGTTCCCCATGAATTTGAAATGAATTGCATTGTAAATATGCAACAGATTCATTGAAGATGCCCTATGGGAGATTTTGCTGCCAAGTCTTGAAGCGTCCGAGGCATAGTCACCAATGACTTAAATTCAGGATCCCACGCAACCCGGTTGCGTTTCTTATTGTATTCCTCCTCAAATACATTTTCCACGGTTATTATTATTTTTTTTGCAACGATGATGATATAAAAATAAATAGTTAAATGAAACCACCACAGATGAGTGCTGGGAAGAGTGCCTGACGCGTGGCGCGTGATATCGTCGAGCTTCAGAGTGGCAGGTTTTTATCGACGCAGATTCCCGGCACGTATTGAATCTCGGATGTTGATCGCATGTAAATTATTGCCTCAGGAACCAGTCCCGACATTTTACCCCTCCAACCGTTTCCAATCTCGAACGTTTTCTGCCAGTCGCGGGTGCTGTTGTGCAAATGCATCCCTGGGTCCATCCATCCAACCCGTCCGTCCGTACTTGCCTAGCAAGTGGCCTGTGTGCTCGAAGGGAGAAGGTGCGGATATCGCACCCGTCCCTTTTCGCGGAAACGACGGGCAACGCTTGAACAGGCCATTGTTTCCGCCTTTTCCCGTGAATGATTCATTTTGGTCTCGTTGGACACTGCTGAACAGTTGCTTCCTGAGCAGTCCATTCGTCATCCTTATTTACTTGCATGAAATGTGATGCTGATGCTTCTTCTTGTGTGACATGATGGTGAGTATTGTGAGATCTGCTGGTGTGATTCACTTCTTCCGGTGGTCTTACTGGAATGCAGTTTGCAATCACAGGCGGGGGAAAAAAATGAGTGAAAGTCAGTAAAATCTTCTTGTCCCAACAAAGCCATTCCTGGGACCTTATAAGCGAACTAAAGTAACCTCTCAGCTATATTGGACAAGGACTTGAAGAGCGAATTGGTTGTAAGTGATAATTCATTTCGACGAGATTCGTCGCAACAAGATTTTAACTGCATTATCATCATCTCAAAGTTAAATATCTTCAAGTCGAATTTCATGTGACCAGCAAAAACAAATTGACTTGGGGAGGTTTCAAATTAGGAAACCAGGCATTTTTCTTGTGGGGAAATTGCAGGAAATTGTGATACTTTGGCCTTTAAATGTATTCTTAAATGAGTTACAGGATGCTGACCTTGGATGCAAGGGTTAATTTGCCTGATTAGTCTTTCATTTTCTTTCAAAACACAATGTTATAATTTTATTGGCTTTCTCTTTGTAAATGAAAAAAATAGCCAAAAGGCCTACAGAAAGTTAAAGTTCCGGAGGATTGAGAGGGAAATCGTTTAAATTCGGGTTATGAAAATGGATTTCTTCAAAGGGAATTTAGACAGGGACTCGAAAAGAAAAATTGATAAAGGTAGAGAGGTTCCACTTCTTGAGGTTCAACTGCGATATAATATTTTATTATTCAAGTATTTCATGTTCGCAGCATATACTGTAGTACTATTGTTCAAGGTGGTGACTAAAGGGTTAGTGATTTCCTTTATAAACGCCCTGCCGCTTGCACGGTTTCTTTTCAGGGGAAGTTGGCCTTCGTCCGCTTTAATCTTCGCTATAATACGTCTCTGGAGAGAAATTTCACCCCACCGTTTTCTCCCGAGGACCTGAAAGTGGGGGATTCTTCATTGCCTTTTCTTCATTCTTCGTTCCCTTCAGAAAGAAGTTCCCGGGGTTTTCCGACCAGGCCTATAAAGAAAAAAGGTGTACAAAGCGGGGCGTGCATCGAAAGTGGGGCGCGAGAAATAAATTACTTTCCCTGCGGCGTCTCGCCCTTCAAATTGGAAAGTGTCCTGGAACTCAATATTCCCCAGGTGGACTAGCTTTGGAATGCGAGGGTAAATGCAGAGGGATTCTTTATTGTGCCTTTACTTTGAAAGTCCGGGAATAGTGTTAGTAGAAGTTTCGCCTTTGGTGACCTCCGGTCTTTTTCCCCGGTGAAGGACTGAGCCTTCACTTCATGTCATATATCACTTGTTGACGGAACTTACGTTAGAAATCAAGAATGAATCCCAGATAAAGAACGTAGTGGTTATCAAACCAGATCAAGTCCCTTCGAGGTTTATCTAAAACCGATAAACAAACTGTACACAAAATCATCAAGATTACCTATTTATAGCCATGATTCAAGGAGAAAAATATAAAGATGAATATCTGCCCGTCGTAAAATATATTAGCAAAATTGAAAGCCCTTTACCAAGGAATTTCAGTGATTTAAACCATGAATTTTGAAGTACTATTACTTGGAGCACTCCCATGGTGGTAAATAGTACAGTACTGTACTGGAAAAATGAGTATAAGAGTGGCAAATGTGGATCCATGTCTTCAAATTCGAAGTTTGAAGTACCGCAGGGGTAGAATGAATGATTCATTGAAACATTTGAAGATTTTGAGCTAAGAATTAATCCATGCTGAATAAAGTCGCCTTCTTGGCCATCTTAATGATAAACTCTCAGCAGGAGTTGGCATGTTATGGTGTCACCAAATAATAATCCGGTATGTCCTGCAACATACATATAATATTGCTCTTCTGTGTTTGACATTCTGGAATGTCAGGTATCTCCTAGCAACTTGCTGCTCCAAAGCAGACAAGGTCATTGTGCGCCCACTTACATTGTCTGGTTTGCGGTCATTCCCTTGTCCCCTTTTGCAACATCCCCGTTTTGGTTGTGCAGTTGCATCTGGTTTTTCTTGAGTCTGTAAGGGTACCACAAAGTGTATGTACTGTATAGATATTCATTGTCAATCTGGCATTGGTTAAGGTAGTACTGAAACATATTTATCATACTCTACAACAAGAAGTCTATTCACTTTAAATACCGCAGCTATAAGAATGAAACCTTCTGGTTGGAAAGTTATTCTAGAGAGTTTATGAACTAAAGATTAATCATGTTCTGAGGAGAGACGCTTCCTCATAAACAAAAGTGTCTTTTGTTAATTCTTTCAAGGAAATTGGGATAACAATGGCTATAAACATGGTTCAGAATTGAAGTCAGGTGATGATACGTAAAAATATACAATCCGCCCATGATAGAATTATTCTGAGTTCATTCATTTGCTGTTAAATTTTAATTAAATGAAAACCCATAATTTTATCACAAGAAATGAAATGCATCCTCTATTATTTAGACTATTGGGCATTGATGAGAACCCAACAGAATAATATATGAAAAAGGTGCATTGGAACAAATAAAACAGGTAGTCAGCCAGTTTGCAGCCAAGAACATTTATTCAAGGGACACTTCGTATGTATGCTCATATTTTTCCAGGTTGATTTAGTGCATAATTTCACAGCAAAGAAATGACACAATTCACATGGAATGCTGAAATCTCAACACGACAAGGAAAAAATTCACATTTTTGCACAAACCCAAATCCAAGTACAGATATAAAAGGTCTAAAGATTTAGAAAAAAGAAATAAAAAGAGAATAGTGATTCTTCACCATGAAGGTTGTGTGTAACTATAGCCTGCCTTTCAATTGAAATTAAAGTTGGGAGAGGAAAAAAGTATCTTGACCGGGTTTTTCTCAGTGCACTCTCTCATCCAGAACACTGACTTCAGCACAGTATCTAGAAAAAACAACATGTTCCCCATGAATTTGAAATGAATTGCATTGTAAATATGCAACAGATTCATTGAAGATGCCCTATGGGAGATTTTGCTGCCAAGTCTTGAAGCGTCCGAGGCATAAGTCACCAATAACTTAAATTCAGGATCCTACGCAACCCGGTTGCGTTTCTTGTATTCCTCTTCAAATACATATTCCACGGGTTTTTTATTTCAACGCTGATGATATAAAAATGAATAAGTAAATGAAACCACCGCAGATGAGTGCTGGGAAGAGTGCCTGACGCGTGGCGCGTGATATCGTCGAGCTTGAGAGTGGCAGGTTTTTATCGACGCAGATTCCCGGCACGTATTGAATCTCGGATGTTGATCGCATGTAAATTATTGCCTCAGGAACCAGTCCCGACATTTTAGGGAGGTTGGCAAAGGTTAGAGCTTGCAAAAGACGGTCAGCGCCCACGACAACACGTTTACGTAGGGACCCAGGTAGGTAGGTTGGGCAGGCAGGCATGAACGGATCGTTCACCGGACACACGAGCTCTGCGGCTTCCGAACCCGGCTTTCCAGGGCCGGGGTCCTATTGTTCGCAGTCAAACAAACGGGGGTCCAAGAGAGAGAGAGAAAGAGAGAGAGGCGACTTTACGGCCTCGGGTCCGACCGAGTTATTGACTCGGCTCACCATTGTTGTGCATCTCTCATAACTGGCTGAAATGAGACAGAAGGAGAAAAATTGATGAGAGAAACTTTTCCAGGCACGGTTCTTTAATTTACGAAGAAGGCTGATGAAGTCGACTAGTGCGCGGAGATAATTGCTGGGAGAAAGAATATTGCTGGATGAGAGCAAATTCAGCAGTTCCTTTTGAAGCACATATTTTTTTCTATACTGTAGTACAGCCCTGGGGGAGTTTCTAAATCGAAAAATCCTCAACATTACGGTTTAAGCAATCCTAGCTCAGACTTAGTAATAATTTTTCAAATTCTGGTCTCGCTTCAAAATATATATTATCAAAGATACATACATTCAATCCTTTTTTTTCTAAATGAGTATGGCCTTTTTTCTTCTTGAATTATTAATCACATCCAAGTTTTCCTGAAAAACTTGATCCCATTTCAGGCATGATTCTCTGCTTGGAATTGACTTTTGCGCTGATGCAATTAGTTTTCACCTCAATTTTTCTTATGGCGCCGAAGCCATGTTCCTATCAGAAGTTTCATGGAGTAACGGCAATTTTGATGAGCCGAAACTTGATATTATTTTGCGTACATGTGCGGAATCTTTGGCTGAGAGTATCAACCTGATGAAAGAAAAGTTGCATGCACCTCGTTGACCTTTCTTTATTCAAATGAAAAACGAAATACTGACATGGCAGAACTCTTCAGATTGACTTTCTAGAAAAGCAGAGAGGGAACGGCTTAGAAATGAAAAAATAAATAAAACAGCGGTAGAATGAGGCAAAATATTTCAAAAACTTTCACCGAAGATTCCTATCTCACTGGTGCACAAATTTCAAGAAAGCTAGTTCAGCAATCTATGAATGAATGTAATTCTGCAAAAGTAATTGTATAACTTATTTTAAATTGTTCTGAAACAAGTGAAGGTTGCCTTCAGCTGTTTTGTTCATTTGGTTTGATCAGTTTTATCGGATGTTCTTGCAGGTGGACTCTCTGTACATCAATGTTGTCTAAAATGATTGTATCTGTATAAAGAATTTCTAATTGGTCGCATAGGGTTTTCTCCTTATGTTTTATAGAAGTTTACTAGAACGAAATTCTCTCTGCGCCGAATATTTTCTGGCCCCTTGAATTTTTTTGTAGAGAGTCCACCTGCATTTTGCATTTATTTTAATTTTGGGGATTGGAAAAATGACCACAGCAGAGTAAGAGCCATTCAGCTGATTTGTGATCAATAATTCCTCCTCGGAATGTCGACATTTTTAAAATGAGCTACATTTAATGAATTCCTTTGTCTTTCTCTCTCGCTTTATTCTATCTCGTGCTTCTTCAGATGAGGCTTTGGATGATTACCTGAGGAAGAAGTTCGGGGTAGCAGCAGTGCCGTCAAACAAAGGCGTGCAACACGTGGAGAACCCGTACACGGGTCAACAGCAACCCTCACAGCCGACAGCACCGTCGGACGGTGTCGACAGCGGTTTGGAGCCTTCGCCACGCCAGGGTCCTTCCCATTCGAGGTCCGACAGCGACAGTGACAGCGACAGAGACTATGTACGACCCGCACCGCCGTCGTCATTCGGGAAACCGGGGCCCGGAAATGACGATGACGAGCCGACGATCATTGTGACGACTTCCACGAAGAAGACGACCACGTTTCCCCCATACACCACGACGACCACCACGAGCACCACTACTGAAAAGACCACAACAATTCCTCCTAGTTAGTTTTTTTTACAGTTTTTTTTCTGCATTTTAATACATTTTAAACGTCACAGTTGGGTTTTCTCATCGTAAATGCTGGGTATATAATCTAAAAAAAAAGATGGTCGAAAAACCTTCTGCGTGAGGAAAAATTTTCGATTTTTGCTCGCTGAATCACAAAGTAATTTGTAGATGTCGTAAGTAAAATTTTTTAACGTTTGCTTGAAGCAGAAACAAATTGGGTTATATTTTGAGCGCATTGCTCCTCTAAATAGTCTATTTGTTGACCATTTCCATGAGAGAGAAACCTTGGAGTAAAACCCCGTTCCAGAATCAAAAATTTAACTCAAACGCAAGAGACATCTATCCTCAGAAAAAGGTTTATATTGCTCATAGTACAGTACTGTATTGAGCAAATTGAATTACAAGTTTCTCTGTGCTAAATTGCACAGTAACTTTTTGGTCACTCAAGCGCAAAAACTTATAATAATTTTTTTATTAAATCAGCAGCATTGATTCTAATTTTCAAGGGCCAGTGTAACTACTGCTGGTCCATGTCGTGGAATAATTATTTTTAATTTCAGAGAAACCATTCACAATTCGAACATTTTATGTTACTCTTCTTCAACAGGATTTTGTGCTTTGGTGAAGGGCGCTGAAACTTATCGGATTATGGAAGGATCGACAGTTAGGGTAAGTGCATTTGCTCTCACTGAACGCACAACACGCGCTTCGAACTGATAAATTTCGTCACTATCAGATTGAAAAAGATTGATTTTCTCCGGATAATGTCTTGGTCGTGAATCTTCATTTTCGCCTGTCCTTATTTTCGATTTCTGGTGTCGAATAAACACTGCGAGACGTTTTAGACCGGAGCTATTTCCTGTCCCGAATATATTTCATTGAGGTACATAATATTAGATATTGAGATTTATCGCCTGATGGAGGAAAAAGGTTTACTATGTGTCTTTTTGGGCAAATGAAAATTAATGTCATTTCGGGGAGGTTTATGGTGTCCTTCGAACGAGCGTGATGTCGAAAGCGATTTATTGCTTTATATCCTTTGCTGCGAAATTTATAATTCAGTTTAAATTTTTAAATTGAATCAGCTTTTTCTTGAAGCTCAACGCCATTATTTATTTGAGTAACACGCGACCTCAAGGAAGACACGCGCAAGGGTTTCTTAGTCTTTTTTTTTTTTTTTACAAAATTCTATCCTCAAGTACTGCTCGCACCCCATTTTAGTAGCCCTGAAACGTAAATATTTCAAATACAAGAGCACCCAAATTTGAATTTATGCATTTATTGAACCTGAATTCAATTAATTTTTAATTATTTCCCTCAAAATAGGTTTTTCTTTTAAAATAGGCCCAATTTGCCGGTAAAATCAAGTACCATCAATCATGCACACAGCTTAAACTTCTAAAACTTTTTGAAAAATGTATACCCATCTATGACGAGCACCCCTTATTTAATTCTACATTTTGAGAAAATTGGTTCCCGAGGTACTCGAATAAAGATGGTTCTTTGGAACTTCGGGGAGCTCAACTCTTTTCAAGGTCCCATTTCTTCTGAAACCGTTGTTGGGTTTTACCAAACCTCTCTAGAATATTTTCTGTAACGTTTTCTGTGATATCGGGCGCAATTTGGAAAAAGCTCAGTGCGGGGAAAAAAAATTCGACGCTCCAACTTCGACCATGAAATAATTCGAACCCGATTCCCGATCCCAGGATGCCAATATTCGCTCGAAGCTTATTTCCAGCGCGGGCCATTTCATGTTTTCACGAGGGCCGGCAGACCCATCAGGTCAGGGGTAAATTTGCGGGGGAACAATGATTGAAGTAGGCTAAGGAAATGGGTACTGCACGGGTTGCTTGCTCATTGCGGCCGGGCCTCTTAGTGCTGCTGCTGCTGTTGGGGCCAGAGAGAAAACGAGGCTCGGAGAAGACAAATAACGCTGTCTAGATAAGCCTATACAGAACCGAATCACATGCCTCCCTGCCACCTTCTGCACGAATGCCTACATGAAAACAAAACAGCGGTAGAATGAGGCAAAATATTTCAAAAACTTTCACCGAAGATTCCTATCTCACTGGTGCACAAATTTCAAGAAAGCTAGTTCAGCAATCTATGAATGAATGTAATTCTGCAAAAGTAATTCTATAACTTATTTTAAATTGTTCTGAAACAAGTGAAGGTTGCCTTCAGCTGTTTTGTTCATTTGGTTTGATCAGTTTTATCGGATTTTGTTGCAGTTGGACTCTCTGTACATCAATGTTGTCTAAAATAATTGTGTCTGTATGAAGACTTTATAATTGGTCACATTGGGGTTTTCTCCTTATGTTTTATAGAAGTTTACTATAGAACAAAAATCTCTCTGCGCCGAATATTTTCTGGCCCCTTGAATTTTTTTGTAGACAGTCCACCTGCATTTTGCATTTATTTTAATTTTGGGGATTGGAAAAATGACCACAGCAGAGTAAGAGCCATTCAGCTGATTTGTGATCAATAATTCCTCCTCGGAATGTCGACATTTTTAAAATGAACTGCATTTAATGAATTCCTTTGTCTTTCTCTCTCGCTTTATTCTATCTCGTGCTTCTTCAGATGAGGCTTTGGACGATTACCTGAGGAAGAAGTTCGGGGTAGCAGCAGTGCCGTCAAACAAAGGCGTGCAACACGTGGAGAACCCGTACACGGGTCAACAGCAACCCTCACAGCCGACAGCACCGTCGGACGGAGTCGACAGCGGTTTGGAGCCTTCGCCACGCCAGGGTCCTTCCCATTCGAGGTCCGACAGCGACAGAGACTATGTACGACCCGCACCGCCGTCGTCATTCGGGAAACCGGGGCCCGGAAATGACGATGACGAGCCGACGATCATTGTGACGACTTCCACGAAGAAGACGACCACGTTTCCCCCATACACCACGACGACCACCACGAGCACCACTACTGAAAAGACCACAACAATTCCTCCCAGTTAGTTTTTTTTACCGTTTTTTTTTCTGCATTTTAATACATTTTAAACGTCACAGTTGGGTTTTCTCATCGTAAATGCTGGGTATATAATCTAAAAAAAAAGATGGTCGAAAAACCTTCTGCGTGAGGAAAAATTCGCGATTTTTGCTCGCTGAATCACAAAGTAATTTGTAAATGTGGTAAGTCAACTTTTTTAACGTTTGCTTGAGGCGTAAACAAAATTGGGTTATATTTTGAGCGCATTGCTCCTCTAAATAGTCAATTTGTTGACCATTTCCGTAAGAGAGAAACCGTGGAGTATAAAAAATCGTTACAGCAGAATCAAAAATTTTACTCGAACGCAAGCGACATCTATCCTCAGAAAAAGGTTTATATTGCTCATAGCACAGTACTGTTTGAAGCAAATTAAATTACAAGTTTCTCAGTGCACCATAGCACAGTAACTTTTTGGTCACCCAAGCGAAACAATTTATAATAAGTTTTTTATTAAATCAGCAGCATTGATTCTAATTTTCAAGGGCCAGTGTAACTACTGCTGGTCCATGTCGTGGAATAATTATTTTTAATTTCAGAGAAACCATTCACAATTCGAACATTTTATGTTACTCTTCTTCAACAGGATTTTGTGCTTTGGTGAAGGGCGCTGAAACTTATCGGATTATGGAAGGATCGACAGTTAGGGTAAGTGCATTTGCTCTCACTGAACGCACAACACGCGCTTCGAACTGATAAATTTCGTCACTAAACGACGTGGCGTTTTCGTACGCCGCGTCGAATTTTCTTCTCCTGTTTGTTCCTCTGACTCGGGCGACATCTAGTCGTCCCGAGAAAAGCGGCGCGTCAGCGGGCGACATCTGTTCGACCCGTGACAATGCACACAGCTTAAACTTCTAAAACTTTTTGAAAAATGTATACCCATCTATGACGAGCACCCCTTATTTCATTCTAAATTTCGAGGAAATTGGTTCCCGAGGTACTCGAATAAAGATGGTTCTTTGGAACTTTGGGGAGCTTGACTCTTTTCAAGGTCCCATTTCTTCTGAAACCGTTGTTGGGTTTTACCAAACCTCTCTAGAATATTTTCTGTAACGTTTTCTGTGATATCGCGCGCAATTTGGAAAAAGCTCAGTGCGGGGAAAAAAAATCGACGCTCCAACTTCGACCATGAAATAATTCGAACCCGATTCCCGATCCCAGGATGCCAATATTCGCTCGAAGCTTATTTCCAGCGCGGGCCATTTCATGTTTCACGGGGGCCGGCAGACCCATCAGGTCAGGGGTAAATTTGCGGGGGAACAATGATTGAAGTAGGCTAAGGAAATGGGTACTGCACGGGTTGCTTGCTCATTGCGGCCGGGCCTCTTAGTGCTTCTGCTGCTGTTGGGGCCAGAGAGAAAACGAGGCTCGGAGAAGACAAATAACGCTGTCTAGATAAGCCTATACAGAACCGAATCACATGCCTCCCTGCCACCTTCTGCACGAATGCCTACATGAAAACACTGCTGCTGTTGGGGCCAGAGAGAAAACGAGGCTCGGAGAAGACAAATAACGCTGTCTAGATAAGCCTATACAGAACCGAATCACATGCCTCCCTGCCACCTTCTGCACGAATGCCTACATGAAAAGAGGGAGAGGAAAGATGTAAAAAGGACACTGTCCCCGGCGACATTTTGTCGCATTTTTTTTATTTTTTACCCTCGCCCGAGGTTGTTATTGATGGAGATGGTTCTCATCGTCCTTCCCGCCCGTAAGCACAAATTTTCGAGAAAAGTGTCTTTTTTTCTCTTTGCTGATGTGGAGGAGGAGTGTGGACTGTATATTCATCTTATAATGTTGGCCCTTTGTTTTCCATGCTGGAAACGGAAGCATATTTTCAAATTTTTGCACCCTGAAATCGCCTCTATACGTTAGCTAATTTTCCGCAAATTGTTGTTACATTTCAAGACTGCGCTGTCGCAAAATATGCAGATTTTTTATTACATTTTTGTTTTCTATACGAAAATTTCAAAATGAAAGCAAAATCTGAGGCATGCTGTAAAAATAATTATAATAATTAGTATAATGCTGGCTGGCTACCAACACATAATTTCAAGGTACAGTACACGAAACTGAGGCAATCACCCTAAAAATATCTTCGCAGAAAATCGACAATAAAAATTTGCTAGACTAGTCAAAAGATCACGTAAACGTTTAATAACATAACCGGTATGAGTACGTCAATTTCGGTAATTAAGTACGTAGTATATCTCTGTCTCCCTCCCTTACCTTTGCTTAACTTATACTATATCTGTATGTGAAAGCTGCATCATCTGTTTGAAAAAGTCAGTACATTATTTTCTTTCTGGTCTACTCTAGAATGAACATTCCAATGCATGTGACGAATGAAAAATTCGTCCACTGTACTCCGAAAAATCATCATACATTACGAGGAAATATATGCATTTACATGCCTGCAAAACTCAATAAAAAGTACTTGAAAATTTCGAGAAGCAGCGATCAGGTAACAAGAATAATTTAACTGAACTCTTCGAAAGTCCGCAGTCAATCAAATCTTTTTCCCGTAAATTCCTTATATTTGTACGTCATGCTGCTCAGTATGCTTATTTATTTATTTTTTAAAGTTGTGAAAATTCAGCGTGTCATTTTTTTTTAGCTTAGTAAGTCTAAATGCTAGGCCGCTTTGGCCTCACAAGCCTTGAAACGCTTACGGGGTACCGTGGTAGCAGCATGGTCATGTGCCCGATGTTAGCCAGGGGGAACCCCCGCGGGTTGTGCCGCGCCCTGGACTGCGTGGACCGCCAGGGCTGCTACACCCTCAGTGCGCCCTATGAGCATGGCGCCCCTGCTTACCAGGCTTATCGCGGCAAGTGCATCTGCTACTCTGGCGCCTTCATCTGCACCAAGCCCGACAAAAGTGGGTGCTTCCATATATTATTCCACTCATTCTTTTTTAATGTCATGAGATGTGCCAAGCTCTTGAATATACCTGCGTGTATTTTTTTTTGTGCAAAATAACAAAGAATAACTCAAGGTTTGAGTCTAAAGATTATGTAACAATGCATGCTGCAACTCTTACCTCATAGAATATGCATCTTCACAAAGTACATAGAGAATACGGTGTAGTTCAAGTATTAATGCGCTTAGTTTGACGTGGCATAAATCTCCACTTTAAATTTTTGTTAGAAAGTTTAAAACGACTAAAGAAAAAGTTTAACACCTCATGTCATAAAAATTAACGTTCCACCTAAAGTGCTTGTTGTTTTTTCGAGTTTCGTGCTTAAATTGCAGTTTATCAGTGATATTTTTTGCTCTTGAATGAGAGATTCAAATTTGTAATGGAAATACAGGTGAACCTTGATTACTTGAACCTCTCTGAGTCGAAAACAGTACCTCTTCATATACATTTTTGGCAAGTCCCTCTTTTAATTTTCTTCAGAAAAACTTCACTCAGTCAAAGTTTTTTCTCCTCAAATATCTATAAATCGAATTTTGAGAGGCCCTTTGGTTATTATTTTATGGATAAAGAAAAAATTAAAAGCAATATAAATGTAACGATGTGATTTGAAAGGAAGTGAAAGGCTAATGGGATGAATGAACCCTTGTCTCTGAGTTCAGCATCCTGTCAACTCATTTAAAAAGCAATTCAAGTCCAAGAAAAATTTGTTCGGGGAAAAGAGGAAAATTATCCCCCAACAAATGTTTCTTTGCCAAACTCGAAACCTACCTAACTCGAATTTCTGTGCTGGTCCCTCCTTGAAGTTCAACTTGAAAAGGTTCAACTGCGAATACCTTTTGTTCGCCGCTGTGAAATCCAGTTTCTGTCGAATTTAGAAGCGAGCTACAGTTCCCTTTAGATATGCCAAGAATATGTTCTACGTTGAGAATCTGAATCATAAATGCGTAATTTAAATTCGATGCCTTTTTTCCAGTTCGAATGAAAAATATATTTGTCATCGAGTCACGGAAAGAGTTCCTCATCGAGTTGATTCGAAATCATAGTATTTTTTGTTTTTAAATAGAAATGATTTATTGTTTTTTTTTATTCCACATCCATTATTCAACGAAAGCTTTACAAAGCTAAACCTTACACAAAAAGACGTCACAAAGAACGAGAAAAACGTCCTCTTTACATACTCGACCCTCTTCGCTTTCCTCAAAAGAACAAAGAGCCCAAGTCGGCGGCAGACGAAAGGATCCTTTCCCCGCTCACAAAAAAACTTGTCAACGACACGATCCCTCTTTTAGAAAGGATCATTGTTCCCGACGCACCGAACAAGGTCTCGTTGGAATTCTTGCTGCTCCCCGTTTTCCATCTAGAAATACTTCTTTATTCGATATTTTTTTTTTGGAAAAAATTCATTTTATTCTGTCATATCTTGGTAATTGTTTAAAACTTTTTTTTTTGTCAATCGTGTATCTTTCGCAGACGGCGTGTCGACTCATTCTCTACAACTCCACAGAAGAGAACCTTATTTTGCAAGCCAGGTCTTTGGACTTTACCGATGAGCTCTTGGTGAATGGGACGGTGCCTAGTGCGATCCTCTGGCGAGAAAGGGTAATTTATTCATGGATCGGCATTTATTTCTTCACTCTGTTAATGTATGCGCGAGACTTGCGTCAAATTCATGTTATTCACTGCTGCAGGGATCACATGTATTAGATCAGCAGATTATAGAGGAAGGCTTCGAATGGCAGCGGTTTTGCTGACCTGCCGATAAAAATTCCAGTTACGGTATTGGTACATTCTCGTAAAGGAGTACTGTAGTGCATTTCGTTGTCGAAGTATTGAAAATAGAAAGTAATTATGATGTTCAACTCCAGGAGAGAAAGAGGCGTCTTTGCAACATTAAAAAAAAAAAACCACGCAGCTACTGTTTAAATAACTGGTTTCTAAAGGTAGACAATGATCCGAACTACAAATATTGCGATTTTATCAGAATTACACTATGCAGTACATGTACTTTAAAATGTCATGTTTCTGCGTAGCATCGTTTAAATTTTTCTTCTTTTCGATTTTTGCAATTTTTGCGTTATGGGTCCCGAAGTTGGTTATTTTCTTTCTCCTATCGCACGCTTCTTCACAATGAGGGTTTTGTTTAGTCCGAGCAATGTCTGATTATTATCTTCCTTACACTGTCCTTGGATTTTTGTGTGGGTGATTTTCCGTCATACTATTGTTACAGGCGACATCTGTCCGATATTCACTAGCTGGAGCAAGAAAGAATTTCAATGCGGAAAGAACGGCATTTACATTTTGATATTTTCCTTTTTTCTGCAAAATCGAATCAAAAAAGGGTGGTATGCGGGTGTAAATTTTTAAAGCAAAATTTAGGAAATTAGTGGTCTGAGCTTCAGGTGCAAATAGTGGAATGGGAGTCATGTTTGGCTCAAATCCAGTTGAAATGATCTATCACACTGTTCCCCAACTGTTTTGTACCCATCATGTACTGTCAAATTTCCCAAAGCATATCAGCTTTGAAAATCTTGTCCGAAAAGTTACGAGGAGAAAAGCCAACTTTTATTTTTTCATAACATAATTTCAATCACTGCTGTCTTTCCAGTATTTTTTATATAGATGCCAGACTTTGCTTCTATACTTTTGATACATTTATTATGCTGCGGAAAATGTCCTGCAAATTGACAACAACAAAAACCACGGGTAGTGGACCATTGGCCTATCTCATTATATTAATTTACGGCATAGTATTATTTATTCACCATTATGCTTCGAAAAATGTCGACCATGTTAACATTACGGGAATAAATTGTTTTGGGCCACTTTGAAGCCAAAGGGCAAAGATGCCACGCGAGTAATTACAGTTCTGTTGCATATATTCGTGTTGCAGAATGAATGTACACCTGCTCTGGAAAGCCTAAAGGAGCTGATCAATCGGCCGGATCCTCGGATCCGCAACACTCCAGCTCTATCCATGCTCAAGCTGGCGGACGTGGAAGTGAGGATCCCGGCCATGTCCAACGGCGGCGCGACGCCGGGGCTCGTGGCAGGCGCCTTGCTTGCCACCATTGCCGCCGCCGCCGTCGCCGTCCACGCCCCACCGGGCGCCACTTGACAACCCTGAAATCCCTTCGTCGTCGGCGGCAGGTCCTTTTGCAATAAATAAAAAAAAATGCAAAAGGCAGCGCTTTGTCCTTGTAAAGTTCATTCAACTCGTTCCGACTTTGTGGACAAACCAAGTGAATATTATGATGGCGAACGGGGCGACGGAGGGATTCTTTTTTTAAATTTTAGTTTTCTTGTGCATTTTTTTGTTTTGTTTTGAAAGCTCTGCGGGCAACTCGGAGAGAAAAATTGATATCCCGCCGCAATCCAAGTCTTCCGAGGAAAGTTTCCGTGATTTCCTGAACGATTCGTTCTGCGTTATGAGCAAGGTGCGTTGTTGGAAATCGCCCAAAGACCTCACTTTTTTTCTGGGGGTTTAAATGTGGGCGGGGAAGCGAGAGAAAATGAGGTTCGTGTATCTCCATGAACCGAATAAGAAAGTTCGTTTTGCTTTTTTTTCTTTTCTTTTTTGTCTTCAAATATCTTCGGCACACATTGTTTCTTGTCCAAAGTAAACGAGAGAGAGAGAGAGAAAAAAAATCAGCTCAACTTTTTCGCAGATTCCTTGTTCAATCTTCGACTTCCAAGTTGCATATCTGAAAGTCAGAGCGAGAGAGAGAGAGAGAAAGAGAGTTTGAGACCCCGTTTTTCTTCACCTCATGCGCCACTTCTGAGATCTTTTCGGATCGAAGCTTGCCTTGTATCAACGTCTTTCAGTTTGAAAACAAACAAAAAACGATAAAAAGGGGCTTCGTGCAATTCGAAAAAAAGTTGGAAGAATTTCTTGTTTTGATTCTTTTTTTTTTTGCGGAATTTGCTCACGTTTCATTTTCTTCGCTCATCGTCATTATGGGCGGTTGTTTTCTTTTCTTTTTTTGACAGCGTTTTGCTTCCTTGAAAAAGTTGTGAAAGGGGATGAGAGAGGCTCATTTCAGCATATCGGAGTCCTTTTTCACGAGGTCCATGTTATCACTATTCCTGTAAAATCCGCCTTTTTCTTGTCTGAATTCTCGAAAAGAATATCGGGTTTAGTCATTTCCGGTTTGCGTTTTTTTTTCATGCTGAGGAGAGAAAAAGTATTTTTTCTCTTTTTGATCTCAATAAGGGTTACCTGGAAAAAAGTGAATCGACCAGGTTCCATGTTTTTTGCGAAGGAACGCTGTTCTTTTTTTTTTGGCCACGTGGTCATACTCAGGTTCCGACGTTATGCTGACGATGCATTCACTTTTGTTTCGACCGAATAAAATTTGCCCACCATGTTGAACGTCAGGAGGAAGAAAGTTCTGTGTGATTATTTATTCAAATTATACTGTAGTACATTTTGAATCTCATATTGAATAACTAAAATCTTCAGTCCGTATAGATCACTGCAGCTAGCAACTATTAAGGGATCCTGGGATCTGCATCAGAAGGGAAGTTATTTGAACATAAAATCAGAATTTCCCGAGACTGGATTGATGTTCGGTGACATTGAAAGTTCACAAATGGCATGCACAACTATTGTGCATTACAAGTTCCAGCATGTGTACGACATTGAACAACTTTAGAAGCACAAACTTTTTTTTTGTATTTTTTCAGACTTTTACTGGTTGAGCACTTTCAGCAGAATTTATTTTGAATGAATTGCTCAATTAAGTGTCGTAATGTAACAAAATTCAACGTAGAACATTGAGTAGCTTCAGATAAAAAGTCCTAGTTATTGTACCTTCCCTTAATTTTTGAAGTCATCAATTACAGTGAGACCCCAAGATGTGTATGTAATTGGTGCATCAAGAGTGTCCCCAAGTCAAAATGTCCCTAAGTTGAGTCTTGTTTTCCCATAGACTTACATTATGTAATTTTTAATTGGTGTTTTGCGGAAGAAATATTCTTCAGAATTCCCTGAAAAAATTGTTCACCACTTGAATTTGAATTAGTGAATACATTTTTAACTCAAGAAGAACATTTGGAGCATTGAATAGTGTATCTTTGTACTGTACTCTGAAATTTTACAAAAATAAGATGCAAGTGAAAAAAGTAGAAATCCCTCTATGCTGGAGGAAATTTTTTAATCAGCTAAATGGATGGTAATTTGGTGAGAGAAATGCCCAAGAACTTTTCGTACATCAATTTTTGGGTTGGAAATATCTGTTTCTTGTAATTTGGCCTGAAATGTATTTGCAAGTTTATGTTGAGTCAGTGTCCTCATGTTGGGCATTATTTATTGATTTTTTCTGGGAAAATAAGTGTCCCTATGTCGAATCGTCCGCAGGTCGAGGCGTCTGCATGTGGGGTCTCACTGTATTTAATTCGAAACAAAGTCCAACATTATATTCGACGCATAGAAGTAGTCCCATGTTTGATGTAGTAATTCCTTTTTGTCACCTGAACTTGCTTCAAAGTGCATTATTCAGGCGTATTTTAAATCAATGTAATCTTGGTTCACTACATTTTAGAGAAAATTTTTCTCTTGTTATTCATCCTTCTAGCTCTAAATAATGTAAATATTTATTACAACATTTCTTCGCATGTACTTTTGTCCTTGGTTGTTTTCTCCGTGAATGATTGAGTTGCATAATCGGAAAAACTTTAAAAGCATGTTCTTGGTTTCGGAATTTCCAGCAGAAAAGAAAAATTGTACAGATCACCTGAAAACTGATCAAAACAAAGGAATGAGACAAATCTGGTCCATTTGAGTCAGCATTTGGGTTTTTAATCAATTCGAGGATAAAGCTTGAAATGAACCTATGTTTGCAACACACAAAACAGGCTGCAGAGTAGGGAAAAACCCATGAAGCAAGAGAATTCCGCAATTGGCAAAATGAAAAGGAATTTCCATCGTAAAAAAAAAATCTAAAACAAGGTGAGAAGCTTTGCTGAAACATTTCAGTTTTTTCTCGCCTACGGGCCAAAGCACTTTTAGAGGATATTTCTTTTCTCTTTTTTTTGCATATTTTGAGCATCACAGACAACGATAATTTGGCTTGTTTCGAAGCAAGACAAATGCCATATTTTTCTCCTTCAATTGTTTCCTGTGGGTTCTTTCAATCTGTTCCACGAAGATTCGATGGCAAATGGGAATAAGCCTTGTCCAAACAGTCCCCTGCGGCTTTTAGTTGCAATTCCGCCGACTGCAATTTCGCTGTTGTCGACGCCAATTCTTCAATGGCGCCAAACGAAAACACGTCACCCCGACGCAGGTTCAGAAGCTCATCTTCAGCAGTATGCACACTTTTCCTGAAATTTTCCAGACGCAAGTGAGCAAACTTCGAGACATCAAAAACGAGCATTCGGAGAAGTTGCTGAGAATTTAAGAATGTTCACGATTTTTTCAGCGAACTTCAAAGAAAAATTGAAAGAAAAGCGAGGATTCAATTATATTTCGCCTACGCTGAGCAGATGAGCATCAGCCATTCAGTACTCTTGGTTATCCATGCACTTTACACTTTCAACTGGTGTCAGAACATTCTTTTGAATTTATCGTGTTTTTTTCATTAGCTCCAGAAAGTTTTTCGCGAACATAACTTTTCCGAAGAGTTATTATCTATAGAGCTGTGTGTTACAGATTGTTTCTTCGCCATTTATCTCAACGAAAAATCCCTTGTTGGAATTTGTTCCATGTCGACAATTTTTCCGGACTCCCATTTTGTTGCTTTGAATCATTTTCTACATCGCGTTTCATTTTAGTTATTGGTACAAAGAAGAAAACGCCAGCGGAAAAATAATTTCAGCATCAGCAGGGAGAAAAATCCAATGAATACAACCTCGGGAGAGAAAATGCAGCGACACGGAAATTGCACACAGAGAAAATCGCCATTGATAAATTACAAGAAAATGTAATTTTGCTGGGAAAAAATTGAAGTAACGGATTCAAAGACATACTACTGATATACATACTGATACTACATACTGATTATATTTTATAATCATCTTGAAAAAAGAACCACATGGGAATCATTTGTGATACACGTTGCAACATATTTGGCAGAAAGACAAAATGGTGAAAAAAGGTTCTACTGTACTAGAACTGAACAGGATTAATTTTTCGCATCATCACTAATAACTATCTTCTAGAATAAGCACATCACAGGGCAAAATGTGAAAAAGCAGATTCTTCAGACTGCGGAATTTTCTTGAGAGCCAGAATATTCTCAAGATCATGGTCAAAAAGCTCTTTTTTTATAATAATATAAAACTCACCGGTATTCTGCGAGTCTTTTGATGCCCGTTTCAATGCCTCGTCGGATCCCCGCAAGTCGCAATCGACAGTCACGAACTGTCGCGTCATCCTCGGCCTCGCAGTCGTCGTCACCAGAGTCCATAAGTGCCAAGTGGACGTCTTCGGCGATTCGTCGATGATTCGGCTCCGAATTTGACCTGGGTCCATCGTAAATCGGATCCGTCTCCTTCTTCGGGGTCAGGCAAAACGAAGGAACTCCGTACTCGTCGTGCGACAATCGACGATGACCTGACGCGACGTTTTCATGTGGGTCGACTTTGTTGGGGGGGGGGGGGGAATAAAAAAGCAGGCTTTATACTTGCAAACTTTTGCTCTAACCTATATCCTTTAAGCTTAATGATACTGTATTCCAAATAATGTTAATGCCTTCAAATGAAAGATTCTCAGAAAGAAATTGCAGTCATACTCGTATGGCTAAAACAGAACTGAATTGTAAAAACGCAATCACCTGCTTGGATTTGCTTTTAAACTTCAATTTATTCAGTTGCGGTCCATGATAACTTTCTAAAGCATTTTACTTGAACAGTATGTAAGAATAAATTTGTTGACGCTGATCCAAACTGATGAAAAATATCATATCCAATGAAGTACCATGCACACCTTTTCTCAAATTTCAGAGGAAAAAAGAGCGCAAGAGAAAAAAGAGTGTCAATGGGTGGGTCTAAAATGTTCAACAAGTTTTAGGAATTAAGTTGTGCATTGCACTTGATTCATTTTTGGTTGAAATGTTGAACCAATTCCAAGATTAAAAAAAATGTATTTTAATGAAAGAAATTGAAAATTAGTTGAATTCATGGTCAATTCGTGTTTAAGTCAAAATGAAGTGGGTTTTTTTTTTTACATATTGTCGTCGTAGAGTTCCTGAAAATGGGCTGCGTGCCTTACTCAGGGATAGAATTTTATCAAAATTGTTCACAGAAAACCCCTGGTTCGCATTTTACTTGAAGGTGCATGGTACTTGAACCGTGCAAATCCCTTGTATATTAGCAGTTACAGAATTATCAGCAAATCTAAAAGAGACTTTAACAAAAAATTGGCTGGATAGCAAGGAAAGTACAGTACATGGTTTATTTTCCGTATGATTTACGAAAACAGTATTGCAACAAAACCCTTTTCCCCGATCTCTCGGAATTTCATTTTTGAAATTTTTTATAAATTTTCTTTCAAAAAGAGCAACTTTAAAACCTGATGGGACAAACTCACTTCCGACGCTTTGCAAGTGACTGGTACTTCCGCTCACGGATCCAGTGACATAATCTTCTGGCTTGATGGAAATCACCGGAACCGGGGCGAGGTCGTAGAACCAGCCAGACCCGGACCCGGACCCAAAATTGGACCCATAGGGTTCTTCGCAAAACAAATCGTCATCATCATCCAGGTCTCGTTGCCTGGAATGATGATGTTGTTGTGTGTGTTGCTGACTGTACGACCGAGATTCTCGCATAGATTGGCCAACTTGACGCAAAGCGGCCGCAGAAATCATCTGATGGTTTTCGCGCTGCAGTCCGGATTTGCGATTGTCCGGCAGCCTCGATGTCGATGACGATTGTGCCATGGGTTTTTGTAAATGTTCCATCGAGTCTGTGCGAACGCTGAGACGCGACATTCGCGCAGATTTGACGCCTCCGGAATTCGCCAAAAGTTCGGAAGAGGCCGAGGGGGAAATGGGTTTGATGACGGCGTCTGCGATTGAAGGCGGACTCGTTTGTCGCTGCCATTCCAACTCTCGCACGTGGTTGTTTGTCGCCTGAAACACAAAAACAAATCATAATCCAGTGTCCAGCGAAAAAATTTGTTTTTAGCTGAACTGGGAACTCCCCGTTTCAGTCTGAAAAAGACACAGTCAAATTTGTTGAAATTTTTTTTCGCATTGGCAAGTGAGTCCCGTTTGAGGTCCTTTTAGAACCGTATAAAAAAATAACCACAGAAAATGTTCACACAAAAATATAAAAAATACAGCACCAAGGCTAAGCTTTTTTAGCCTCTCTGTGGATTAGTCTCATTCTTTTCAAGTTCTCAACCCTTTCATGTTTGGCACCAGAAGATTTCCCATTTAGAGGCCACAAAAGATGAGCAGAAAAAGTCTGACTTTGTAAAATCTGAGCAGCACGTTTTTGCTGGACAAAGTTCAACTTTGCTTAGGCTACATCATGGCTTGGCTTTCATGGCCTTCAGCAAAAATGAAACGTGGGCCCACCGGAGAAATTCCCAACTTGGTTCTGCAATGGCAAAGAACCCCTTCCTGCAGAAGGGTTTTAAGGAGTTTTTGATTTTGGGAGGTTTTGAGTTAAGGAAGCGAGCATTTTTGTTGCAAGGAAGCATAAAATAATTGCAGTACTTCACTTCCTTTCAAGACGCATGAAGTCACGTGTTTTATTGCTTTCCTCTTTCATATTTCAAGAAAATAATATACAAGAAGCCTCAGAAAATTTGACTTATGGAAGTTTCAGAGAAAAAGAATTCAAGTTAAGGAGGTTTTTAATGCATTGCTTCTAAGGGAATTCAGACAGGGTCTTTAATATTTTCAGTTTAAAATTCAAAAGCTGATTCGGAAAAATTTCTAAATAATTCATATCAAAAGCGCTTTCAAATTGAAAAGGCAAATTGTACAGCAATTAAAGACACGCGGAAGCGAGCGCACAACATTTTTTTCACTTCCAGGCTTTGGAGTTTATTCGGATTTTTTAATGTTCATTAGTAAAAGCTTAATGAAATGCCCGACTTTTCCCCTCGGTAATTTATGATCATAAATTCTTTAAAATTCAATCGTTCGCTTTCGGTTCTCTCAGACGATTTCAAAAATGCAAGACGGCGCACCAAGAGTTTTCCTGCTTCATGAATTATGCACTAAAATGTTAACATGGCCGTACAATATTTCCATGCAAACGTAATTGAATACATGAACTTTCAAGAAGGTCATGAAAGTTAGAATATCAGGGTTTTAATGCCCGAAGAAAAAATAAAATTTCACGATATTAGCGCATATTTATTATGGACCTCAAAAGGGAGCTCGACGAAGTAAAAGAGGCAGTAGGCGTAAAGTTGGACTGCGACTACTCGGTTTTCGGGGACTTCAAAGACGTGCGTTAGCAAAGCAAAGAGTAGCTTCTCGAGCAATGACCTGTTGTGACGTTGGAGGTTCACCACGATTTTGGCGTGCTGATCCTTCTTACGTTCCGCTTCGGCCGACGAGACCCCGATTTCTTCCTGCAGCACCTGGTACTCGATCTCGTACGTTAACAGCTGAGCACGAATGTCCAGGTCAGCAGCCTTGAAATAAATTTAAGGACGAGTCAAGTCAACGCGCTATATGTGCACAAGATAAACTTATTTCGGGCCTCTCAAAAAGTTAAGTGCCACATTTCTCTGTTGCAGATTTCCTCCATTTGTGCTCCACGGAGCCCTGAGGGCTCCTAGTCATGGATCTTTCAAGGTCTTTGCGTATGTGTTCAAGAAGTATGTTATTCAATAAATTGGGGTTTTTTTTACTCGAAGATAATCATCAAGCAATGTCAACGCAGAATTGGCAATAACTCGTGAGTGCATATTTCGAGAAATGCCTGTTTGAGGAATTTTTTTCATTTCTGTAGCCCCAAAAAATATGCATCGCACGTGCATAAAAATGGGTAAGTTTAAAAGGGCATTTTCTGATTAATTCTTTTTCGATTTATTTTGATTATTATAATTCAAATTAAAACCTCGGAGTTCTGTTATGCAGTTCCTCGTCTAGAAACAAAAGTTTAAAAATTTATAAAACTGCATGCACAGTTTTTCAATGCAGATCACTAACCGTTTGTATAATGGGATTTGCCAGAAACAGACTATGTTGAGGTAGAGTGGTTTTCAGGTACTCCATGATATCTTCCAACGAATCTTGAATCATCAACTCTTCTTCAAAACGCTCCAGGACAACCAGTGCAACTTTGATCAGTGCAGATTTTCCTTGTAGCAAAATGAGGTCTGCACAGAATTGTAGAAGTCGAAACACGTGAATTTTTGAGTTTAAAGAAAAGTTACGCTCGCAAGTCGGGTTCAATAGGCAATGAAAAATTACTGGAAAAATATTTCATCAACAAAAAGCGGTCCAATTTTTGTTGTTGAAAAAATTCCATGTTTACATTGAAATTGGTAACTGGGTAACTAAGTAGGACAACAGAGTCCAGATTATTGTTTTTTTCAGATTCGGAAATGCCTCAAACGTTTTCGAGCTCATTCTATTATTAAAACGATGGCATAATTTTGAGCAATCTCGGTATATAAATATTGTACTGTACTGTATTTTCTTCTGCAGCCGTGATTCAGGCGACACCTGCTCAACATTACAGAAAATAAGAACGGGCGTTGAAGCGGAAGAAAAGACTCGGCTGAATATTTTAGCAGCTCTCTCTCTCTATATATAGTTCCACAGTACACGCCTGGATGCAGTTACACGTATGTAGGTACAGTGCATAATTCCAGGGACACCCACCCATGACCCTGACGCCAAATCCGACGGGAAAATCCGCAGTGAAAATGGACAGGAACCAGGGTGACGCGTAGAGGGTCGGTGGGGCACTCAGGTCATCCAGGTGCTGGGCCAGTTCTGGCCTGCGATCCACCAGCAGTCGTGAGAGCTGGTACAGGCAGAGTTGCAGCCCACCCAGGTTCCCCACGTAATGAGATCGTAGATCACGTTCCACTAGCACGTGGAGAAATGTGTCCCAGGCACTTTTCTCATCCATCTGCATCACCATATAATGACGACACGGTGGGCATGAGTACAGTATACTTTGGAACCCTCTTTCTTTTTCGGGATCCGCGTCTTTATTGCGGTACAGTTCGAATGACCTCTTTATATAAGACGGACTTCATAAGGGACCAGCAAAACGAAATTCAAGTTAGGGAGGTTTCGAGCTGGGGATGAAAAAGAATTCTTTTTTTTTGCCCTAGTGGGAAGAAAAAAAAGAATAATGACAGAAAATTGTAATAGGTGATATTCCGGTCCTTAAATGGCTTCCAACAGGAGTTGAAAGGATCTTGGTTGAACTTGAAGGTGAGGAGTCATTTGCCCAAAAATAGTCGTTCACGTCATTTCAAAGCACATAGAAGTGCATTTTCATTGCTTTTCTCTTTCCTGTGTCCATAAAATAGCAGCAAAAAGGCCTTTAGAAAATGCAAATTCTGGAGGTTCGAGGATACGAAAGCCTTAGAGTTATGGGGCGGGTTTTTAATGCATTCTTTATAAGGAAATTCAGACAGGGACTCATCGACATTGGGAAATATTCCACTCCGAGGGGTTCGATTTACTGTATCGAGGTTCGACCGTAATTCGTTTCTAGGAAGAGATCAATTTGTCTGGAGTAAAATCGTGTAGATGTCGCTCTGAAAACTGCGCAAGAAATTTGCGATATTCCATGATCACTGTTTTATCGTCGGTGCGGAAAAAAAAATATATGATTATGATTGTTATTTCGTCGATTGCCAAGAGGATTTTTCGAAATTCTGAACAAGTATTCCCTCTGGGAATTATAAAATTCAGACAGGAGGTTGAAAAAAATGTTGCATAGGGAACTATTCGACTCATGGATGTTTGAGTTATATCGAGGCCCAACTGCTGTATATCGGATCCTGATGAGGTTCTCTCCAAAAAAAATAAACGCATTTTTCAACGATAATTAAAATGTGGCAAGAGGAAGACTCACGTGCATGATAATTAAAGCTGCGATGAATGACAGGCCTTGACAGTAGCCCACGTCGCCATCCAAGATGGAATAGGCTTTGAGAAGGTTGAAAAGTTCCAGCTGGCCCTGACCCAACGGCTGGCTGAAGTAGGGATGGGTTGGAAATGTCCTTGCTGTGAAGAGTAACAAAGTGAAGCAGCTGAAAACATTGAAACATTTGCCTTCAGCTTTTTTTCTCGAAATAATAAAGATAATTTTTCAAGTTTTCTTCAGAATTTTTCTGGAATTTACAGGAATTTATGAAACACGCCAGAAAAATTATATGTTCCGCAAGTAGTTCGTTCTTCTTTTTACACGCAATGAATATTGCGACGTTTAACACGCTCTTTTGCGTACTCACAAAATATTAATTCGTCGGAGAGTCAAGTCCATCTGAATAGGAAATTTTATTCGAAAAAAGGATGGGAAAAGTTCAAAAAGGCGAAAATAATCCGCCATTTCAACAAAGGGGAACATTTTTTGCCAGTTCGAAGCAGATTCCAGTGAGATCCCCATCACTTATGCAACGCTTGAACGAAAAACATCAATTATTTTCTTAAGGTTGCTACAATGGTTCGTTCTGGCATTTTCTAACTGAACAGACCATAATATCAACGCCATAATTATGCAACTCCAGTAATTCCCAAAATTTCCATTTATAGTTCACCCTAATGCATCGCACGGTCTTGTCGGTCGGAACGAAAGAAATTTCCTTATTTTCTTGAAAATTCAATATTCGAGTATTGTACAGTACACTATCCACATTAAATTACGGGCTTGATGCGTTCTCTAATCACGTTCAAGTATTCAATGAGGGACGGATGGGCAACTTTGGATTAGAGCGACACCTACAAAAAGCTCTTTAATACGAACATTTCCTTGTGTAATACTTCGTTAACAGGTCTCGCAAAACAGCCTTGAACAGTTCGTCGCGTGCATGCCGTAGTATCGCGGCTACGTGTCAACAAAAACGCATACTGGGAGAAAAAACTAGGCCAGATACGCCATGCGACCCAACTAGACAGAAAGAGAGCTGCGTGACACGACAGCAGACTATTCTACCGAAACGTGCGCCACGATAGTTATATTATACGATACATACTATATAGTGTGCCAATACGTAAACTCTGCATGGAAAGATGTCAGTGTCACCGAAGTTCCCCTTCGGGTCATTGGGTACGAAACTGAAGCTATGCATTTTTCGACCCTTTAGATAAGATGAGACAAAAGGTTTTTCTTTTTTTTTTTAGAAAACGCAGGAAAATATGCACTGTAAAGTTTACACACCATAATTTTCGCTTCTTTCATTCTGTGGGCTTTTTAATACAATGGAATGAATAATTTCATAGAAATCGAAATCCTCTACAAGGATAATCTCCGTTTAAAGAAAAAGTTGCCAAAGTATCGTAATGCAGGGAGTCAAAATTGTATAATCTTTAAAATGTGAAAATTGCCTTATTTCTACACTTGCTTACTTCAACTCCAATTGTCGAAAAGCTACAAAGCTCCAGTTATAGTGAAAAAGTAGCAGGATAATTTCCAGCTTTATGTCATTTATCTTCAAAGATTTTTTTCCAAATCGTTCAATCTGTCACAAAAAAATAACTGGGAACATGCTGAACGCATTGCAATTCAATTTATGCTCAGTCATTGTCCTGTGCAGAAAACGAAGAGAGCAATTTTAGGGACTAGTTTCATCATTTTCGAATCAGTCGCGTTTTCTTCGGAAAATCAAACGAAGCTTAGGAAAACTTCCCACGATTTTTCGTATCTCGTATTTTACGAGGAATATTTGGGAAAACCGTGACCGAAAGATTTTCCGAAGGGATAAATCTTGGGCAAGTTGCCAAAAGGTTCGTGGCTTCCCTGCGACACCTGGTTGGTTGCGTTTCTTTTTTTCTTTGTCTTTTTTATTGCTTTCCGTTGCATCGACTAGAATTTTTTGGCAAATCAGTGAAGCGCAGGAATTTCTGCACATTTATTTTTTGGCGGGGATGCGACGTGCGTTTTCAGACGCGGCACGTTTTTGCAGGAACGCCGATTTCCAAGGGTTTGCATTTTAGGGTTCCTTGGGAGTTCGCATGTCAGTGCATCTGCACTTGAAGGACAGTAAATGGAAAATGCACCTACCTTATTTGTCGAAAATACTTTCGAAAACTGCTTATGTTGCATTAAAAGCATTTCGAACTGCAAAATAATCGAATGATAAATACTGTACTGCTTTTATTCGACAAAAACACGCCACTTTTTTGGACCCCGAGAAGTTTAATCATGACGTATAAACAAAAATTGAGAATCAAGCCGACAAGGGAAGCACAATATATATCAGAAATCCTCCATTATATATTTTAAGTATTCTCAGGATAATCCATTGATGCATTTTGGATCAACCGTAACATGAATTTTGTTTTTAGTAAATAGTGTGAGACTTGGATTTTTTCGAAGCCGAAACCCTGTGATTTATCCCAGCTATTTTCTGTGTTCGTCTACAAGAATATCTTTCAAGGTCTGCGCAGTCGCTCAGACAAACTGCTCTGGAATCTAGTGACGTCAACTGTATGCTGAAAAATGCGACAACAAACGTATACAAATGGTTTTCCCTCTCAGAAACTTTAAAATTGAAATTAAGCGTTCCCGAGTTTGGTTTCTTCTCGTCTCTGTGGGGTGCTTAGCGAAGTTTATTAGCATACACACTGTACGCGGAAAACATTTGTTATCCTCTCATGCAACACTGTACAGTACTAGAATACTGTAAATGAATCTCTTTATAACGAATAATCGCTTACGACAATGTCATTTTGAAGGTCCTTGTCTAATGGACAGAATGTTATTTTACTTTCTTCATAACGAATTCTTTGGCATAACCAAGCTATTCTACTAATCCCAATATGGCTTCGTTGTAAATATATATATTTTTATATAGAAGTACCGAACAAGCATAAATTTTTGTCGCTCTCTTTGATTTAGCTCACGGGTGTCATTGCTTTTTTATTAAATTTCTTGCTAAAGCACTCGATGCGTAATTGCGTTTGTGTTTGAAATTTTCTGGTACACCATTTCAAAAGAGATTCAGCTTGGCCTCGAAAAATTTATGCACATATGACGCGTGACTTACATAATTTGGCGAGAAAAAGACTGAAAATGGACTTGGCATGTGTCCAAGCGAAATCTCACCCAAATCAATCAAAATGGCGTGTTGTTGAGCAGTGAGTTGTTTCAGCAGCTCTTCATAAGGAGTTGTGAAGGGGAAATCCGAGTGCAAATCCGGTCTCGGTTTAGACTCTTTCTTGTCTGCCTCAACAGCTCGTGTGTGATGCACCAGCAATTGCCACACTTTACCCCGAACTCGACGAGGAACCCCTACAGTTTTTAAAGCACAAAAAATGTTTTTAAAAAATCGCACAATGAAAAAAAAAGAATTTTGAACGTCGCCCTGAAAAAAAAATAGCATGAGTCATTTCGGAAATTTGCAGAAGCTTTCCTGGACAAGCGGCGCAAAAGCTGGAGTGCGTCAGGAGAAAACACTCATAACCAGCCGACCTTGAACGCAACAGGTGTTGATGAACTTTATTTTTACATGTACTGCGTGCCAAAAAATCGCGTGTTTCCCAAACCAGTCGGAAATATCTTGACAACCAATTTTCACGGTCATATAAACATCGCCTTGAACCCCTCCTGTCCATGTCATCGCTCAGGTGGTGAAGTTCGTCGTTCGCTGTACGTATACCTGAGCTGTTAATTTCGGTACTTTTCGGTACTGAACTGACGTTCGAGTTCTGATTTGCCTTTCTTTTTTTGTAGTTAAACGACGCGATTTTCTGTGCGATATTTCCAACAAATCCGTGATGAGAAGCATGCTCCATATTCATTTCGAAATGCACAAAAAAGTACTTGATTTGCAACAGATCTTACGAGTAAATAAGTACTGCTAGAACAATGCCTTCTGACTAATTCAAGACTGTGAAAATCTTCGAAACATTCAGGCGCAATTTATTTTTATTGAAATGTCGCCAAAATTCGAGCGTCTGGACAATTTGCTTTGGAACAATTTTGCAGAATTATTCTCGGAAATTTTGCGAAATGAATTGTTGTCATCATTTTTCAATAATCTGAAAAAATCAAAGAATTTCATGAATATATTGCAGAAATTTTCTGCGAGTTATCGTTTGTTCAATCGTGGGGCATTGACTTATTTTGTGATTCAACGTTTTGTAAAGAAGAAAATACATTCAGTTTTCAATGTCTGTGTGTACCTTTTCGCACGGAATCTTCCAGCAACCTGGGTTCGATTCGGTCACAATGCACTTCGTCAGCTCTCAGCAAAAGTGACCAGTGATCATCATCTTCCTCATCAACATCAATCCCAACTCCGACGTCTTCGTAACACAATTTTGCGTCAGCTTCTGCCGTCTGAGCATTTTTCTGCTTTTGATTCGAACCCGACGACGTCTTTCCTGACGTCACTGTCGACAGATCCATCCCAGAGTGGTTCGACACCGACGACACTCTTCGCTCATAGGCCGACATTCCAGCTAATTAGGCAAGTACCAACGTAAAGTTAAAATGTCTCCGAAAGACATTTTTAAATTGAAGCAAATTTTGGAGAGGATTCTTTTCATGCTGCCAACTAAAAATCAAAACAAATCTGTAGCATCTAAAAAATCTAACTCAACTAAAGGTTTCAGTAAAATGAACAGCACTTCAATGTGCGAGCAGATTTTTGCGAAGATGCACGGAATCGTATACTGTATTACCGTGTCTTCCCAAAAATATGACCTCTTCATGAAATATGCCGAAGCACATTTCCAGGAAATTACTTATACTACAAGCCAATTTAAAAAAACAATACCTCGTCGTCAATAATTGATCAAATTATCCAAGTTGAAATTTCTACTTCGCATACGAAAAAAATTTCAGCGATTTCGATTGTTTTACGAAATATAGGAGGCAAACAAAATGCTCATTACTATATAAGAAAAGTTGATGATTATTCACAGTTCCGTAATTTTTAACTTAAAACCCAGGTTTCATTTTTTCATTCCATCCAAAAAAACATTATACTGTACGTCACATTTCTGGAGATGCACGAAAAATAAATTGATTCGAGCATTATTAAATTATTCAATTTGATTCTGTCACATTTATAAAAAATAGAGCAATTTTTCACCAACAGATACTTTTTAAACAAAAAAATCCCAAGCTGAGTTGCTACATTACCAAAGTGGATGCCGAGGATATAAAATGAAAATAAGCAAAGGTCTAAATTCTCCCATTTATTTCTTTTTTTTTTTGGCTCTAAAAATTTTACAGGATGAATTACCACTGGAGAGTTTGGCTTCGATTCTCTTAGTGAGAATTTGCTTGAAAGTGGCCCTTTTCCAGAGGAATTTGAGCTGTTTCCAGTCTCGTTTTGCAGCCGGGTCCGCCGAGCCGACGCCTTGCAGCACGCCCGGGATCTCGTTTGGCGCTGGAAATCAGACACGATTTCCGGGTTCGGTTCGCATTACTACTACTTTCTATGTCTCAACACAACAGCAAAAAATAAGTGTATGGATACACCACGGAAAAACAAATCAAATTTTGCGAGAAAAAACAAGCTATTCAATTGACTTACTGTTTGGAGCAGCAACTATGCGCTGGAAAATGAGTTTCCGCCATGAGCTGACGTCGCCGGTTTGTGTCAGGCGAGTCGTCGGGGACGCCGACAGTGTCGACGCTGACGATGAGTGTTCGCCATGTTTGGCCTGTTCCAGAGGAACATTTTGCGCTGAGATGCTCAACGGTGACGTTTGAACCAGCAATCTGAAATTACATAAACGTTTTCTCGCTGAACAAAATGGAGACAATGACAGCAAAAGTTCTTCTGGCATACAATTTCAGTTTTTACAAGAATAAAAAAAAAATGAGTTGCAATCTGAAGTTTGACAGATTATTCTCCATTTTCTGAATGATTAACAGTCCTTATCTTATTTTTTCATTCAGTTTGTGAGAAGTGAATTAAATTATAACTACTTTAGGGAGAACCAGTTCATGTGGGATATATTTCAAGATTTCAAGCATCGAAATTCATCAATGTTTTCCAGAATATTTTATTGGTACAGTACTGTATAGTACACATTTTTCGGGCCCCAAGAAGGCGCCACATTCTGCATTGCACCAAAGCAACTTATATAAATTCAACCTATATTCCTTTTGAGGCTTGAAAGCCTTGCCAAAATCCTGTTTGGCAAACCTCACTTAGCCTCACCAAAGGCCAAAGAAGTGGTCCTCACTTCTTCAATTTTTCTTTCATTGCCGATTTGTAAGCCAGCAGGAATCACTTTCGTATAAAATCATCCATTCCCTCTTGGAGATGATAATTCTGAATCAGTGCTGGCCAAATAAAATGCTCAAGTGAGCATTTGAAGTACAGTAAATGAACATTGCCTTTATCTGTGGTAACCAACCCGAGAAGTCGAGTGGAATTCTGCGAATCTTCTGAAAACAAACAGCCAACTAATGATCTCAAGCACTGATAAGAAACTCCTGTGTGAAAAGTTTAGTCTTTCGAGATATGTGCAGAACTTCAGCCAATTCCTTTGCCTGGGATTCAATGGGCTCATGGAAACAAGTCACATGCATCGTAAGACTTTTCACGCAGCAAACTATTATTCTTTTTTTTAATAACGTTAATTTTAGGATGCATCAAAATCTTTTTGCGAATTAATGAACTAACCTCGGAGGAGTTTCTCCGGAAACAGGTGAGTTTCTTCCCTGTTCTGTGGCCCTTTCGCCACTAGAAACACTTGTATCCCCAGCAAGTCTGCTCTTGGCCAATTCTTTCTTCAGTCTAGTGCCTCCGGAAGTAGATAAAGTGGTAGACCTGGGTCTCAAGACTGGTTGTGGGCTGATTTCCCGGTCATCTGATTCCTCATCAAGGTCTTTCTTGGTCGCCTTTTGCCCCAAAAATGGTGATTTGGTGTTTCGAGGCTTGTTGGCGAGCAAATGCTGGTCAGCTGGGGTCGGGGATCGAGACCCAAGGATCCTGGATTGTTTTACCGAGTCCAAGTGGGTGTCTTTTGCGACTGATTCACACCGAGCCTTCAGCTCAACTTTCTGTTTCGTCGCTGTCGCACTCTATGGAAATACATCGAAATGTCACCCGAAAAAAGCAAGACTGCGAAATAAGAAACAGGGTAAATCACGTTCTTCAAGTACCACGAAAAAGGAATATTTTTTATAAATTTGCTTGACAAAAAAAAGACGGGTTGGGTGGGGAATCCTACCGTGGTTCTAAAATCGAAAAATGCTGGCTCCTCCGAAAGTAAATTGGCGTAATTCAGCAAGCCAGCAATTTAATAGGCAATGCTGTATCCAAATTTTAACCTCCTGTGTTCATTCTCTTTATGAAAATTGGCAAACAGGAAGAAATGTCGTCAGGACCGACAACTTTTTGAATATTTTCTTGAAACATGCGTACCATGCTTGATCGTCGCTCGTCGTCCAGATTCCCGTTGGATTTCTTCAGGTCTTCAGTAGAACCTTGCTTTAAAAAAGATTCGAGAAAGCTCTTCTTGGCTTTTCCCAGAATCAATGGAAAACTCACGCTTTTCTCGATCGGCTCATTATTTCGCCTGCAACGGTATTATGATAGACATAAAATTCCAAGCCCGACCGGAATGAAGCACAAAAAAAACATTTCTTACGCGGGAAGATTGTGGCTATGTTCAGCTTGTTTAGCTTCGCAATGAGCCCTGATCAACATCATGAGCAGAGTGTTTTTCTGTTTGAGCGTGTCGAAAGGTTCGCCTCCTTGCAACTTGGCTAAAATGAGATCCCGGTCTTTCTCTGGAAGTCCGTCTACTTTGGATGCTAAAACTTGGTAAGCCTTTGGCAGGGCCAAACCTATAAAAAAAAAGGAAATTCGAATCATTATATTTTCTATAATTTAGTACCTCGGGGGGAAAAGAGTTGTTATTACCATTGACAACTGCACAGAGCCTCTGATACCAGGCTAGTGGACAATATTCGCAGAGTCCTTCGGCTCGAAGCTCTTGTCTGGATGCTTCCATTGCTGCCTGGAAGCAGACTTGAATAGCTGCAGGCATTGAACACATTTTTGTCAATCGAATTTTCTACGAGTTTGATTGCGACATAATTTTCGTATCCCTTCACCTCTCATGATGATTAGAATCTGTGACATCGATTTTTACTTCTTATGAAATAACTTCTGCTTTTGTGTGACACTCATAATCTTGATTGTTTTTATTCTAGCTTACTCTATCGGCATATACATTCTAAGATTTAATATTTAAAACAATAGCAGACTTGAAATAATCGCGCAAGTAGATGGAAAAACGTTAGTGCAACTGATTCGAAAAGTGAAATCAATCAGGGGTTACAAAGATATTAGTTACTGCACCAGCAGAATACCCCTTTCCTCATGGCCACTGTTCCACACATGAGAATTAAACTTTGAAAAAAAAAGACTGAAATTTCTCACAGCTTAATAAAAAGTTGCTCTTCAAACTCTTAGAGAACCAGAAAAAATGTTAGCCTAATATGATTTCTCCTCAAAAATTATTTTTAAAGATATTGTTCAGGAATTTAATTTAAATGTTTAAGAAATTTTAAAAAAAATTCTAGAAACAGGTTGAAAAACTTGCACTTCAGTTTGGGCTCACTTATTGCTCAGTAATTGTTTTACGTTGTGATTTCTGCCATTCTTAAAAAAAAAACGATGGCAATTCATTCATCGTTCATTTTTATGTACTGTGATGTGCAGTACTTTCTTTTATTGGCAACAGGGAATTTTTTATGCCGAAATCTGTTGGATATAAATGTGTGGGGAATTTATGGAATCTTGTGAACAATAAAAGGCACAAAATAAAGTTTGTATACCAATCAGTCAATCAAGGATGAGCCAAAATCACTGAAAGTTCCAGTTTCCTTCAAGTCAAGAATCATATGATGAATATTTTAATTTTCAGTTTTTGTCATTACCCTTCATGATGTACTCCACAATGTTGGTAGATTGGCACTGGAAAATGTATCCGACAAAGGAATCTATGGCTCGTTCCCGGCAGATGAAGCCAAAGTGGTCCGAGTGTTGAATACCCTTGATTTAAAGATATAAAAGAAATCGAATATTAGCTTCTAAATTTTATTCATGAGAGATGAAAAATTTCGTATCTTGACAAACCTGAGAGCAATGAGTGATGTCTCGAATCGATCGCTTGAGCAACTCTGATTTCTTGTCAGGACTCACGATGCTGACAGTCGTTGAACTGATGCATAAAACCATCGTCCGGTTTTTGGAAGTTTGCAAAGAACCCGTCTGAGTTCCGGAAGCAGATGCCGACAATGACGATTTGTCACCGGCTGTCGATGATGTTGTCGAGTCTGCTGAATGCTTCCGGTGATTGTTGTCTTCCGGTCCCGCACTTCTCCTGTCCGATGTCCTGTCGAACGGAATCATTCGTCTTTTTCATTGTCCAAGGAATAAAGAAATTCGGAAATGGTTTCTATGATGAATATCACTTCATGAAAAATACATGTTCTCGTATATACGAGGGATGGTTCAAAACTCATAGCAGTTCCTTGAACTGAATTTCTTTTGGGTACCCAAAATTTTGAATCATAGTCCACTGAAGTATAATTTACAACAAGAAAAACAACAAAATACTTGAAATAAGCTGAGTATAGTATACCAATTTTAATCGAACCATTTTGCTCGCCAATTGTCCAGGACGAAATCAAAATTCAGCACCCAAATCATTCAGCACCAAATTTGGCTTGTTCTGAACACCTGCCCATGAATGTGTGTGTCAAATGAGATGCAATTTTTACTCGTTCGGTTTTTTTTTTTTTTAGAACTGTTTTTTGCATTTTTTACTTCTTTTTTTTGCAAAAAAACGCGGTGTCTGATGAACTTGATATACTCAGAGAAATAAATTAACATTTGAATTTCTGTCTTTGAGCAAAGAACTTAGCAATGATTCAAAAATGATCGAACAGTACTTGGAAACAAATTATGCTCTTCGTCCTTCTTGTATTAAATAATACAGTATTCTCTTTATTATGCCACAGTCATCGGCGAAGCATTATTTTTAAAACTTATGAATCAACCCTCGCACTCAGGCCTTGAATGAGACAAAGGCCCCAGCACTGAATGCGTATTTCTTCATTTAAAAAATGCACGTTCGGAACTCCTTTTATCGTGCATTAAGCGAAAATGAAAACTAAAAAAACCGGTGCCTCTTCAAGGCAAAATTTTCTGCTCTCAAAAGACCAGAAATTAAAGAAAAAAAAATTGCTCTTGAAGAGTGAAAGTTGGAGTTACTCGGAATCCGCTGAAGCAGAGGCATGGAAAAGATGCAAAATTTACATCACATTACAATATTATATTTTGAATGCTATTGTTTCTTACCCTTGATTAAGACCTTCGACCGGTTCTGGTGCGTTTTGGCTTCTCGGAACCTCGCTTCCACTAGCAGTTCTGTTTCTTGTCAACCGACGAACCTCAGGCGAAGCCTTGCAAAAACGAAACGTATTAATTCAATAAGATGACCTTTGCTAATTCACACGAATAGATTCCCATTAGGTCATGTCGAATTTAATCCGGTCATAATGAATAAAATACAGTTCTCAGTCAGCAATAAAATCAAATGAATATGATTAGTAGGTTGCGATGAAATCCTGGAAGGATCAAAAGAAGTGGAAATATATTTTCAACTGGCAATTAATAAAATATCTTCAAGTAATGAATGATCAAAACTGTTGAATATAGCTTTTGAAATGGATGTCTTCACATATTTCTGTGAAGGGATATCTTCTTGTGGGCGTGAATCCGTAAAATTTCGTAACAAAAAGGCCGTTGGGACCAGTAAAATTGCTCTGTTGTAACAAAAAATGCTTCATGAAGGAACTCCTTTCGCAATGTGGGTTTTAAAGAGGAACCTAAAAAACGACTTCATGGCAATCCATCATTGGTTTATAGCAAGATTCGTTGTAATGAGAATATACTGTTCTTTTATCTACCGGTTCTCTTCGCTGGAGGTTCATGATGCATTCCTGAGCAAATTCCTGGCAGGATAACCGCAAGTTGCAAAAGTTGAAGTCAAGTTTTAGGCGATTAAATTTGCCCAAACTTGTTCTACTTTCGCTCTCTCTTTCTCTCACCTTGTTGGCAAGGAACCGGTCCTCGGGGGTGGGCGGGATGACGGCAACCTGTACAGCATCCTTGCTGACGCCGACCCCAGCAACAGTGCCCAGCGGAATGGGTTTCGTCGCGACTGCTGAGCCTGGTTGCGGCGAATGCGGCCTCGGCGGGTATTTGTCGTGATCCCGGTGCTTATTGTTGCAGGTCAACAGGGATTCGTTAAAGGACACTTCTTTCCTTTTCGGGGAACTGGGCAAATAGGCCTTGGCAGCGGCCAACAAGGACGACGTCGATGGATGTGAAGGCGGATGCATCATCGTGCTTGCGGGCTTTGTTTGCTCATTTGGTTTCTGCTGTTGCTGCGATTGTTGTGGGTGTTGTTGCTGGGGGGTCGTGGAGGACCCAGATTTGTTCTGGCTCTCGACCTGTTTCAGCTTTTCCAGGGCGTCTTCTATGAAGGACGGAGGGCCTTTGCTTTGCGACACCCTGATTCTCCCCACGTATCTCACCTATAAATTTTTTTTTTTTTTTCCATGCACGAGGAGATCATTTAAGCAGCAATGTGGAATTTCAACATCTTAAACGCAATGTGCCCTTTTTTCAAAGAAAACGATGCTTTCGAGAACTGAATTTATTTTTATTTACATTATTTCCACAGAGCCATGAGAAAGTGGCGGTGGAAACATTTTTTGGTGGAAGTAAAGTGTATTTCACGCAAGAAAGAAAAGAACTTGAGAAAATTTCGGGGGAAATTAGTGCAAAAGAGAATAACAGTGAAGTATTTAAAAAAACAACCTCCGCTTCACCGGATATGCAGTACATTACTGTATTTGCAATAAATGGAATGAACTACCGCATGAAAACGAATTACCGCATCAGAGCTCGAATTGATTTCCCTTTTCTACATCCAGCATTTCTGGGGCTAAATTTTAATTGCACTTAGTTGATTTATCCAGAATATGAGTAATTGTGAAGGTACGTTTAATAGAACTCTCAGCAATTTCTCTGACAGTCAGTCATTTTGAACAATTTCTCTGACATGTATTTTGCCCATCATCTCCATGCCAGCATTTTCCCCTAACCATTTTGGTGCAGTGGAACTTCAAATTAAATACTCAATACACTGCTCTAAAGTCTAAAAGCTGATCATTTGAATTTTTTTAAACTCAAAATGCAAAATTTTCAATTTCAAAACTTGACTTGGATGTTCATACATGTGAACTGTAGGACGACATGCTGTGGTTTTCAATGTGATACACTACAGGTGGACTCTCTAATCTACAATAAAATAAGCAGGATGAGAAAAGAAAAATGTTTGTAGAGAGAATTTTGTTATAGAGAAACCACATGGGAAGAGGTAGAGAACATTTATGGGACAAGTTGTTATACATAGTTGAAACTTGATAACTCAAACCTTCCAAAGTCTAATACTTCCCTAAGAAATTTTTGTTTGGGTCCCAGTCTGAATCCCCTTAGAAAAAAAAGCATTTAAAACCTCCTTAAGTCAAAGTCCTTTCCCTTCAAATCTCCACAAGTCTAATTTTCTGTGGCCTGTTGGCTATTATTTTCTTGAAACAAGAAAGAAAAAAAGCAATAAATACATAAATTGATGTGTTTTGAAAAGAAGTGAAAGACTTGATTAGGCAATCGAATCCCTGCCTCCAAGTTCAGCATCCTTTCAACTCATTTCAGAAGCAATACAAGCCCCAGAACATCACCATTTATGATTTTGGCCAATTCTTCTATGAATCTATGTTTCCCAGAAGAGAAGGGCTTTGTATTGTAGCTCAAACCTCTACATTGTGATTCAAAACCTCCCGAAGTCAAATTTGTTTTGCTTATCCCTTGAAATTTGATTCAGAGAGGTTTGACTGTAATACAAAGAAATTTTTTTAGAGAGAGGGAGTCTAACTGTCCAGTATAACATTTTCAGTAATTTTTAAATTCCTTTGTCTATTGATTTTTTTTTATTTCAAGGCGTTCATAATTTGAGGCAATACAGAAGCAAATTAGATTCAGGAAAGATGATTCCTGGTCACTGGAGATTAAAAAACTAGCTATTAGTCTAGTCAGATGTTAGTTTAGGTCGTTTAGGCTATATTCAATTTGGTGTCGTTATAGTTGGCTAAGCTTTCTACATGGAGTATTTGATTATTTCATGCAAGCGTTTGTTCAAGTTATATTTTTCTTGAGCAAGATTGATTGACTAATAAGATTAATAGGATTTCGTCGTACAGTTTACAAACGAGTAAATTTTGAAAGAAATCGTATACAGTATTACTAACTTCAAAGTAGAGAGAGTCCGTGGTTCCCACAGATGAAGTGCTGCCAGAAGACGATTCAGCAGCGCTGTTTTTGCTACCTTGTCCACTTCCTGACATGGACGCAGGTGAGGTTACATTCATCACTGTGGCATGGTTGGAAGTTGAAGCATTTGTTGTTGAGGGAGACCCGAGAGGGTTCGGGTCAGCTTGCCCACCACTGAACACCCAACGCTATTTAAAGAAATCAGCAGAAGAAATTTATTGATCACTCGGAGAGTTGAAATGCGAACAGCTGACATGAATGCGTGAAAGAGTAATTTATCATGAATTCAAGTTTACACATTTTGATTATATGTTTGACTTCATCGCCTGAAATTACCAGACAATGTTCACGGAATTTTTGTGTTGAAGGTGAAAATTCCAAGTGATGTACTGCACAGCACAGCTCATGCATTTCTCACTTTCGTTTTAGTTCTAAATTGAAGTCGGTGGAGACATCTTCGGTATATGTTTTCAAGGCTTATTTATGATTGCGTGAAATGATATCGGGAATTGAAGAAAGAAAACTTTTGAGAATACTGTACTACTCCATCGCATCGCATGAATTCAATGCGTAAAAATTTTTTTTGACAGCGCTGTTTTTGCTACCTTGTCCACTTCCTGACATGGACGCAGGTGAGGTTACATTCATCACTGTGGCATGGTTGGAAGTTGAAGCATTTGTTGTTGAGGGAGACCCGAGAGGGTTCGGGTCAGCCTGCCCACCACTAAACACCCAACGCTATTTAAAGAAATCAGCAGAAGAAATTTATTGATCACTCGGAGAGTTGAAATCCGAACAGCTGACATGAATGCGTGAAAGAGTAATTTATCATGAATTCAAGTTTACACATTTTGATGATATGTTTGACTTCATCACCTGAAATTACCAGACAATGTTCACGGAATTTTTTGTGTTGAAGATGAAAATTCCAATTGATGTACTGCACAGCACAGCTCATGCATTTCTCACTTTCGTTTTAGTTCTAAATTGAAGTCGGTGGAGACATCTTCGGTATATGTTTTCAAGGCTTATTTATGATTGCGTGAAATGATATCGGGAATTGAAGAAAGAAAACTTTTGAGAATACTGTACTACTCCATCGCATCGCATGAATTCAATGCGTAAAAATTTTTTTTGTAGACATTAAACTTTTATTTTAAATTACACCGCTGCAAAAAATTTTCATTTCTTGCATACGTTTTCACTCTGTCAGAACCTTCGAATGCAGTTCATTTTCATCCGATTAATTCTTTCAGCTGCGCCCCTTTATTCAAAGTTCGTAAAATTTTGAAGAAAATGGATAATTGAATATTTATTAAAATTTTACTCACAGAAGAACGCTCTGCAGAAGATTGCAATGGCCCGAGAGCATCGGGTTCCAGCAAGTGCATAAGCGGGGAATCGAAAAAATTTCGCGGATGCGTGTACAAATAGGACCCAGAATTTGCCGGGTTCTTGATCTGGTAGGCCGTACTGAGGGTGCCAAGACTGGGCACGGTCAACATCGTGGCGAACCACGCAAATTCACGAATTTGTCTATATCACCGACACTCGTCTCCTTTTTCTCAAAATCAAAATATTTATCCTTCGCCGTCGATAAAATTTGCAATAGGCGAAGAGAACGAGACGTCGACGGAGCTTCTGAAAAAAATTCCGATGGGATCACAATAAAAGGGTCACTATACGCGTGGTTTGCAGGATAAAAGTTCTCAGCATAAGGAAAATACCACAATTGAAGTAAAATATGCAAAAAAAAAGTTCAAAAATGTATTAGTGTTGAGCAATTAAGCTTTCAAGAAAAGTCAACGTGAATTGAGTGATAGAGTTGAGCTCAGAAATAGATTATGCGAAATGAACCATGCAGTCAAAGCAAAAATGAAGTCATTTGAAACAAATCTTGTAACACAGATTCAAATTTTTGAAATTCCTCTCAGCATCTGAAGCTTTGCTGAAACAATTAAAAGCAGTTGCATTTTAAAATTTGACAGTTTGATTTTTTTATCATGGGGAAGAACAGGAGGAAAAAGATGAGGAGAAAATTGAACTCAAGCTCAGTCTCGCCCAGGGAAATTAAACCCGTTTGTGCGGTTGAAAAACTTGTCGTAACTGATTATATTGGTCTTTAGCGGAGAACTGAAAATTGAAATAGTTTTCAACGATAAAAATTCCAATGAAAAATGTTGTAAATTTGACACTGGGAAAATTTGTGGAAAACGGGTATCGAAACTGAAACACCGGAACATGCTCACAAATTGAATCGTTTAAGTATTTCATAATATATTCACTCGCTCTTTCTTCTCAAAGCGCCACTAAGTTCTTCGAATGAAGAAGAAGGACAAAGTTCTGCTTTCCAGTCTTTCAAAAATCAGAAAAATCAAACTGATACTTGGAGGAATAAGGTCAACTGTTGATAGAAGCTAGCGAAAGATGGAAACCTACGCGGAAATGGAACAATTAAACAACCCTAATTTTCTTCTGCAGTATTTTCTGCCGCGCGACGAATTGATTTTCTGTGGCATTTTCCTCACTCAGCCGTTTTTTCAATTTTACAGCTGTCTTTTTTTTTACACTTCTGAATCGAACGACATTAGGAGTGAACTTTTTCTAGTCACAAGTGCATGAGTACTGGGGCCCTGCGTCAAATGTTCGCGGAAAATCGTGCGTGAATCTCACGCCACTGCTGCTGGCAGCACAACTGCAGCCGCGCCTCGACGACGACGTCGACGTCGACCCTATTCCCAAAGCACACACACATCAGCTTTCTTTCTTTCTTTCTTTCTTTCTCTTCCTGTTCCGAGCTTAATCTGCTAACTTCCCAGCCTTATTTTTCTCTCCTTTTTTTATAAAACTTATTTTTCACGTCTTGCGTGTATGCTCTTATCATGGAGACTCATTTTCAGCTGCGGTTCGTGACGACGGCTTTTGCATGGGAGGCTCGACACGGAGCATNCGTTTCTAGGCTTTCTAAATGGTTTCTTCTAAACTTCCAAAAAGGGTATTCTGTAAGTTAATGTATTTCTAAGATAACAACAGTTTGATTTTTTTATCATGGGGAAGAACAGGAGGAAAAAGATGAGGAGAAAATTGAACTCAAGCTCAGTCTCGCCCAGGGAAATTAAACCCGTTTTTGCGGTTGAAAAACTTGTCGTAACTGATTATGTTTGTCTTTAGCGGAGAACTAAAAATTGAAATAGTTTTCAACGATAAAAATTGCAATGAAAACTGTTGTAAATTTGACACTGGGAAAATTTGTGGAAAACGGGGATATTAACTGAAACACCGAACCATGCTCACAAATTTAATCGATAAAATATTTAATAATATATTCACTCGCCCTTTCTTCTCTAAGCGCCACTAAATTCTTCGAATGAAGAAGAAGGAAGAAATTCTGCTTTTGTCTTCCAAAAATCAGGAAAATCAAATCACTGTACTTCTTGGAGGAATAAGGTCAACTGTTGATAGAAGCTAGCGAAAGATGGAAACCTGCGCAGAAATGGAACAAGTAAACAACCCTAATTTTCTTCTGCAGTATTTTCTGCCGCGCGACGAATTGATTTTCTGCGGCATTTTCCTCACTCAGCCGTTTTTTTCAATTTTACAGCTGTCTATTTTTTTTTTTTTTACACTTCTGAATCGAACGACATTAGGAGTGAACTTTTTCTAGTCACAAGTGCATGAGTACTGGGGCCCTGCGTCAAATGTTCGCGGAAAATCGTGCGTGAATCTCACGCCACTGCTGCTGGCAGCACAACTGCAGCCGCGCCTCGACGACGACGTCGACGTCGACCCTATTCCCAAAGCACACACACATCAGCTTTCTTTCTTTCTTTCTTTCTTTCTCTTCCTGTTCCGAGCTTAATCTGCTAACTTCCCAGCCTTATTTTTCTCTCCTTTTTTTATAAAACTTATTTTTCACGTCTTGCGTGTATGCTCTTATCATGGAGACTCATTTTCAGCTGCGGTTCGTGACGACGGCTTTTGCATGGGAGGCTCGACACGGAGCATATGAGAGATGTGGTTCGAGCTTTTGCGTGTTGCGGGAATATGCGGGGCGTCAATCAATCAAGTCGAGACTCAATCGTCATTTCAGGGGGGGGGGGGGTTTAATTAGGTTTGAGTGATGCAATGTGCGTCATGACTATAAACGGATATGTGTAAATTGTGAATAGAGGATCATTGGAATCAAAAAAGGGGGGAAATGAGCGGCAATGAAAGAATGTATAATGGCAGAAATTTCAATTACAGTATAAACTTGAATGAATGAATGAACAGAGCACTTTATTTGCCTCTTTTCTGCGTTCACAAGGTTCAATCAAGATTTCCACATCCAAATCCCCTCCCCACCCAACCCAAATCCACTCAAAGACATTCAATCACTTCAGAGCAGGAAACGGAGCACAGATGGATCACAAAAATACTGTAAACAAAGATACAATCCACAAAATACAACTGGACATCTGACATGTATGCATACACCCATAAACTTGATAAAAAAAACCTCTCCATGTCAAATACTCCCCTATATAATGTTGAATATTTTGAAAGTCTATGTCTGAATTCCCTTAGAAACTGTGCAATGTCAATCTCAAGAACTCAAAGTACAGTATTTCACCCTCACATTTCCATATCTGGAATTTTTTGGAGGCCTTGCGGATATCATCTTATTGACACGGGAAAAATAAATGCAATAAAAATGTAGCTTTATGGTGTGCTTTGAAAGGAATTGAAGGGCTGATGAGGCAAATTAACCCTTGCATCCACATTGAGCATCTTGCAAAACCATTCAAGAACTAATTGAAGGCTATCATCAGAATATCACAAATAGCAATTCCCTTTAATTCTCTATTCTTTCCGCCGAAGAAAATTTGCTGGCCAGTTGAAGGTTGATTTACCAGGTTCAATTCGACTTTCTAGCCCTTTGTCTATTTGATTTTTTTGTTTGAAAACAGGCTTCAACTTTTGGGAAGGGCTCTTACACCAGCAATAAGTCGTAATCATGTTTTTGCAATTATATTTTCAAGTTTTTTCAATATCGTGCCTCTAGATGCAATTTTGTGCTACCATTGTCCATACTGGAATACTTACTGATGATGTTTTAATCATAATTTCAAGTCTGTTGGTTTTCTTGATTCTAGATTGCATTAGTTTTTTAATTTTTAATTACAGATGCTTTGCCCATGGCAGAGGAATTCAAGTCTACACAGTCAAACCCATATAAAGTTTTATACTGTATAACTACTGAGGATTGCAATTGATATTCAAATTCTTCAACGAATAATGGATGAGGCATACTTCCGGAATCGGCGACCTGTTCTGTTTTCTCTCTTCTTTTTTTTTAAAGGTGTTCAAATTTATTAATATTTTTTATTTAAAAAGCACGAAGGATGTAGGCAGAGAATTACTCAGCAAATGCTCGAGGAAAACAATCCTTGAAAGCTCGAGTCCCGGAAACCCGAACCCTTTTCGGCTCCCGATTCAGGGTTAAAGCTTCAACTCTTATGTGACAGGCTGGTGGTAACCGGAAATGACTGACTGAAGGACCAGAAACTGATCCCGTTTCACAAGCCTCTCGAACAGCGTCATGTTCCTGCAACAGGCGAAGGCTTCTTTTTCTGGGTCAATAGGTTCCTGCGCGCAAATACTTGCCTCTTGCTCGTTTCGACTTGGCACGGAAATCTCTCGCCAGCAAACAAAGCGAGCTTCAGAAAACTTGTGGGGGAAAAGATTCGAACGGGTTCTCGTTTTTACCCTTATTTTTTTTCTGTTCCTTGCGAGTTTGTTCTTCCGAGGAAAAGCCGATAAATTATGATGCGACTTCCTGAGAAAATATTTCCTGTTGCGAAGCGAGAAGCAAACCGTAACAACATGCCCTTTCTTTAATGTCATGAAAACTCAGTACTTTTTCGTTCGTTACTTTTCTATTCATCGAACTCCAATATTTTCTACCATCTTTATTACTTTAGGGGTTTTCAAGATTTTTTTTTGTGCTTTAGGAAAAATATAGTTCTCAGAAAAGAGGTCGAACCAGGTGTCGTTAAGGCACTAATTTTGCTTCGCAACAAGATTCTTCGCAGGTTCGCAACCAATACCAGTGAATCACTCTGTCTTTAAGAAAATATTCGCAACCTTGACGTGTTTTCGTTTGTAAACTATGCAGTTGAGAAAAAATATTGAAAATCCTTTACAACCTGTCATTCCTTACCCCTTGTTTATGAGAATCAAAAATGTATGACGGTTAATTCGAAAGTATGGTCAGTATTTCGCTTCCCATCATTGAAGAACGATGTGATCTTTCGAGTGATGCTCAATTCTCGCCTGAATTTAAATATTTTGCATAGCTTAAATTGAAGAGGGGATAAGGGAATTGAGGGACGAATTACAACTCGTTCAAATGTCTTACATGTTTTTATAGTTTTATCGCGCGTTTTTAACGCAAAATTATTTTCAGATATTTTATTCAGAATTTGATAATCGTGTGCCTCCAGGATTTCAAATATTTGCCAAAATTTGGGCTTCAGCCATCATGTTCATATCACATATATTAGGCAAATTCTCAGGACTATGTGGTACAAGTTATTAATAAAAGCTCCATTTTCAGCATATCCTTTTATTTCTTGCCTTTTTAAGAAGAAACGTTGGAATGTTGAATGACGTGGACATCGTATTTATTTTAAAGCCTATTAAAATAGGAGCAATTGACCAAGTGATGCGATTTGAGGCTTTATCTATGCGTTGAACCCTTTCCAGTTGAGTGTAACCCGAACAGAGCGTCTGAAGATGAAACGAAACCCGTGTATATGCGCATTTTAATTCCACGGCTTTTACAACCCCATCATCTGCGGACCCCATCAACTCAAAAGAGTCAAAACAAATCGGTTTTGGCCAGGAACATGCCTCTGGCAAACTTGGGTGGAAAGCTGAGTCAAAAAGGGGGTCGTTGCCAACTCTTTCGAGCGAGAAATTATGTCATCTTCGCGTGGGCTCCTTCCCAGAATTGGCAACTTGCGCTTGGCAACAGGACTCGAATAAGCATTCGTTCTGCGTGCTAAATCGACCGAGAGCAGATCGGGTTCAGCAACAAAGTCGACTGCGGATGAGCATCTCAGTGGGTGTTCAAAGTCATCGCCACAAAATAACTATTTTCGGTGATGTTATCCTATATGAATGGCCAACAATCATCACTCTTGAATTCTGCGTGTCCTTTGGCAATAATTAATGATGTCCAGTACGAACACCCTCTTCTGCAGCAGGGTTTAATATACTTCACAAAATTCCATACGCTGTATGCTTTTTTCTTTCTCCATTGATCCCAAAAATGTTAATGTCAATCTTTAAAAAAATGCCACCACCTGCAGTTTTTATTTTCAAAAACANAAGCCGATAAATTATGATGCGACTTCCTGAGAAAATATTTCCTGTTGCGAAGCGAGAAGCAAACCGTAACAACATGCCCTTTCTTTAATGTCATGAAAACTCAGTACTTTTTCGTTCGTTACTTTTCCATTCATCGAACTATCGAAAATATTTTCTACCATCTTTATTACTTTAGGGGTTAAGATTTTTTTTTGTGCTTTAGAAAAAATGCAGTTCTCAGAAAAGAGGTCGAACCAGGTGTCGTTAAGGCACTAATTTTGCTTCGCTACAAGATTCTTCGCAGGTTCGCAACCAATACCAGTGAATCACTCTGTCTTAAAGAAAATATTCACATCCTTGACGTGTTTTCGTTTGTAAACTATGCAGTTCAGAAAAAATAATGAAAATCCTTTACAACGTGTCATTCCTTACCCCTTCTTTATGAGAATCAAAAATTTATGACGTTGAATTCAAAAGTTTGGTCAGTATTTCGCTTCCCATCATTGAAGAACGATGTGATCTTTCGAGTGATGCTCAATAATCCTCGCCTGTATTTAAATATTTTGCATAGCTTAAATTGAAGAGGGGATAAGGGAATTGAGGGACGAATTACAACTCGTTCAAATGTCTTACGTGTTTTTATAGTTTTATCGCGCGTTTTTAACGCAAAATTATTTTCAGATATTTTATTCCGAATTTGATAATCGTTGCCTCCAGGATTTCAAATATTTGCCAAAATTTGAGCTTCAGCCATCATGTTCATATCACATATATTAGGCACATTCTCAGGACTATGTGGTACAAGTTATTAAAATAAAAGCTCCATTTTCAGCATATCCTTTTATTTCTTGCCTTTTTAAGAAGAAAAGTTGAATTGTTGAACGTCGTGGACAGCTTATTTATTTTAAAGCCTATTCAAATAGAAGCAATTGACCAAGTGATGCGATTTGAGGCTTTATTTATGCGTTGAACCCTTTCCAGTTGAGTGTAACCCGAACAGAGCTTCTGAAGATGAAACAAAACCCGTGTATATATGCGCATTTTAATTCCACGGCTTTTACAACCCCATCATCTGCGGACCCCATCAACTCAAAAGAGTCAAAACAAATCGGTTTTGGCCAGGAACATGCCTCTGGCAAACTTGGGTGGAAAGCTGAGTCAAAAAGGGGGTCGTTGCCAACTCTTTCGAGCGAGAAATTATGTCATCTTCGCGTGGGCTCCTTCCCAGAATTGGCAACTTGCGCTTGGCAACAGGACTCGAATAAGCATTCGTTCTGCGTGCTAAATCGACCGAGAGCAGATCGGGTTCAGCAACAAAGTCGACTGCGGATGAGCATCTCAGTGGGTGTTCAAAGTCATCGCCACAAAATAACTATTTTCGGTGATGTTATCCTATATGAATGGCCAACAATCATCACTCTTGAATTCTGCGTGTCCTTTGGCAATAATTAATGATGTCCAGTACGAACAACCTCTTCTGCAGCAGGGTTTAATATACTTCACACAATTCCATACGCTGTATGCTTTTTTCTTTCTCCATTGATCCCAAAAATGTTAATGTCAATCTTTAAAAAAATGCCACCACCTGCAGTTTTTATTTTCAAAAACAAAGTGCTGCACTTAGAGAAAGTATTCAAACATTCTCAGCCTTGACCTGCATTCATCAGTCTTTGGTTTTTGTGTCCTTGGACAAGGCATTAGGTAAAAATGCCCTGGCTGAGCAGGACAAGGGTTAAACAAAATTCCAGATATACAAGATTTTGTTGTTAACCCTTTGGAAAGCAGCAGGTCCTTTTCCATTGCATGGCAATGCCAGGAAAATTGTGCAGGCTTGTGCATTTTGGTTTGACCAAAGGTCACTCAAACACAGATGTTGCGTAGTAGCCAAATTCAAGAAATATCCAGGAAAGGGAAACCCATTATTTTCATAATCCCTCAATGGTAATCCTATGGCAGGAATGCAGAAAAAAGCCACCCAACAGTAACTAATTTGTTCATGGTTTTTTCAAGTCTTCTGCAGGAATGATAAAAAAAATTGGGATTTTTCCCACCTTTGGCTCTTCAGCTCATGCTAGGCATTTCATTTTCTCTTTTTGAATGTGGTACAAAATTGTGCAAATAAATCTTGGCAGCTCTTCAAAATCTCTTTAATTAATCTTTGAAATGCTGGCACAAACAAAAATCCACAACTATGTCATCATTTTCTTCAATGAAGTTATTACTTGTCACACACTGCAGCAGAACTCTTCTTTCATCCCACCCACCAGCACAAGCAATGTAATCATGGTCTCAGGTTGCTGCTTTGTAAACCCTTGCGCAGTGGTGGGTTGCTTCACATCCCATAGCAAATTCAGGTTTTCTGCAGTGAGGCATGCTTTGATAAGAGAGAGAGAGTCTGGTACTTTCCTGTTATCTCAGTACCTCATTCCTAGACCGCACTACCATCCAGACAAATCTTTGGGACAAGTTCATAATCACAAGGACCTACCAGAAACTGTGAATTTTATTTTTACGCATTCTGATGAAACTGATTTTGGGAGGTGGTTAAGTAAAGTTAGGTTAGGTCAGATTATGTTAGTTACAAATATCTTTTAACTAACATAACCTACAGAAACCCAAAGAAAGCAGAAACTGATTTTGGGAGGCAGTTATAGGTGAAGTTAGGTTAGGTCAGGTTATATTGGTCAGAGGGAATGTACAGAGATAACAGGAAAGTAGGTACTGAGATGACAGGAAAGTATGGAGAGTCCACCTCTATACATGCAAGGAACTTGAGTGTCTGCGGACGGGACCAGGACCCAGCAGGGAGAATAAGACGGCGTTGACCCCTGCTGCTGGCGAGGGATGAGGGGTGGAAGAAGCAGCCGGGTTTCACGCCGCGTTCACGCGTTGAGAACGTGCGTGTGTTCAGAATAAATGCGAGGTTCGAGTACGTGGCTGCTGCTGCTTTTTCTGTTGCCATCGTGGCAACGGGTGCGTTAGATTTCCCTCATCCTCATCCGTGTGCGAACCAGGTGTGCCAACTGCGCCACCTTTTCGCGTACAGTACACGTCGTTGACTCCCAACAACGATGCGAACTGCGAATCACACACTACGGGGAATTACGCGTGGGTTGTTGGCTATGCAGTATTGACGGAATTTCGCTGGCATTGAAAATGGGGGGTGGAAAAGTACATTTGTGTGGCTGGGATACGGGAGAGAAAATTACTGTAAGTACTTATTTTCATTTATTTATTTTGCTTCGGAAGACGCATTCCGCAGGTATGTCGCTAGCTGTTCAGTGTAGTGCGTATAGTACGCTGTTGCACTGAAGAATTCCTTCTGCGATTATTTACCATGTGATCTTTGCTCTGCGCAGTCGGCGAAAATAAAGGGGGGAGGGGGGGGATCTGCGAGGAATCCTTGAAAATGTCACACATTCCCAGTTTTCAGACTTCGCAGTAAAAGCCCCACATTTCCAAAAAACACACTTCACGACGCTCCATAAAATGAGAAAACTGCCAAAATGATGTTCTCATTTATTGGTCTAATATTCAAAATGTTAAGGGTTTTAGATCATCGAACCTAAAATTTGTACATGTATCAAAGGTATCAAACACCAACGTCAGGTCGTTTAAATAGGCAGAAATCTCCAGAGAAGTGTTTCAAGTTTTCTGTGCCCAGTACGAGTATTGTACGTGTTTTTTCTTCCTGTAATCAATCAAAATATGGGTGCGACCAACACACTCGTAAATGAGGCACAAATTTGAACAAGAGAATCAAATACAAAAGAATGCATGCATACCTTATTAATATGCGTGAAAGAAAGCTTCACGATGCTTTGTGGTTCAAAAATTCCCGCATGTGAGGTTGGGAAAGGACAATTTTACACAAGGAAATTCCTTGAGTAATTTTTTCAGGAATCGAAACGAAAAAATTTCTGGAAAAACCTTGTTGAAGAACTTTCTTGAAAGCAGTGGAATGCTCCATTAATTTTTCGAGAATCAATATTCGAATTATTCCGCAGAATCAAATTCTGCAGTCGTCAGCCACATTTCACGTATGCAATAAAAATAAAAAATAAAATAAACACGCATTTTATAATGCAAACATTCATCGGAGATTCAAATAAATACTTCTTCATTTTCCCAAAGTTTTTGAGGTACGTGACGACAATACGTAAGTTTTCTCTGCATTTATAGTTAGCTGATTTGAGTAAAGTCTGCATATTTGAAAGAGAAATCGGACAACATGCTTTCTATTTGCTCTCATAATTTAGCAACTATGGTTGAATCAATTTTCAACGATCCCGTGAATTGATAATTTTTGTCCATCCCTTCTGAGGGTGGATAACAAAGTTCGTTTTGTATGGCTGCGTAAATACTCTCGAATTTTAAAATTAGCGGACAACCTTCTTCTCACACAAAGGGACCTACTTATACTTACTAGAAGCCTGACGGATTGGTGACGTTTTTTTTACATGCGTTGTAAGCGTTAAATGAGTGAGTATGACAACAGCTTTAAAAAAAAAGCCAGAATACAGTATTTTCGTCTGAAAATACAAGGCACGTTAGAAAACTAAATGGAAACCCTGGCATGAGGATATTCGTCATCGCTTCTTTTGAAGACAGAGTAATAAAAAAATAAAAGATCTCAGCGAATAAGTATGAACAGAAGAACTCTGTCCTGACTCCTGAACCATCAGCTGGCGCGTGTCTCATCTTTTCCGCCGAGGTTTCGCGACGTTTCGCCGTTTTCGCCGTCATGCCGACTCTTATCTTCTGCTGTTTTTCTTGCTTTATGTCTTTTCCTTGTCTTTTCAGGGGGGAAAGACGACAAGAACAAATCACGAAATTCGGCGAGGAATTTCAGGCGTTCCGTGGCTTTTCTTTGCCAATCTCTGAGATTTCGTCGTTTGTTATTCACATTCCGGTTTCAGAAGTTTCTTCAAGATTGATTGCTGATTTCACTGGAAAAATTTGGTTCCTGCGTTTTGAAAAAAGAGGGAAGTTTCTATTAACATGAAAGTAGCAATAGCTTCGATATTCACTTGTGTTGAAGACCGTATTTCGCCAAAAAAAAATGACCCGTGTAGATGAAATAAACCGTCGCATAATTTTGAATTGTGGTCCACCAGACCAAAAAGCCTGACCCAAAAGAGCTAATTTTTCACAGCTTACAGTATATAAAGTTTAGCTTGAATACTGAAGCATTTAAGTTTGAAGACGTGGAATCTACCATTTCTGAAATAATTTTATTGGCCTCACAGGAATTATTCGAGACACGCAGTTTTCAGTGTTTAATGTTGCATGCACCTGTACCCAATAATGGCCCAAATTATGTAATTCATCTGGTACATTACCGCCTAAAAATGGGTGTCACCTGTTTTAAATCTTTTTTGAGCAATAATATTTTATCGTCTTTTTTTTCAAGGTTTAAATAGATGGAATGAGTAAATATATCCTCGAAGGACGCTTCGAAAAATCACCCTGCGTTGAAGAAGCGCACGCCTCGTAAATCGTTTCGGAATTGATAAAACCGTGATTTCGAGGAGAAGTTTTTGGCAGAACCTCAAAATAGTTTTTCCGTTTTTCTCGCTCCTCGACGCAATTGACGTCAACTGCTGTGAGCTACGTCACGTCGACTGAGAAAAAGAAGGTACATATTCAAGTGGTTGTTGCTACCGAGCTCATGTCTCATATACAGTATGTCGATCATTTATCGAATCAAAATGGGATTCTGGCAATGGTTGACTCATTTGTATATACAGTATCATAATCAGCGAGATGATTGCGAGCACGTGTTTTTTCTTCTCGCTGAAACGATGGTGAGACTATAGTACTTTTGCGAAACAGAACAAAAAAATAAACTTTTTCATTATGGGGTTGAGGAATTCACTTGATTGATTTTATTTTGCTTTTTGTGTGAGGATAAATTGTTCCGTGTGTGAGTTTCTCCCATGGCGTGGGAGATAGACGGAGACTGCGTGGATAAGCCTGCCAGACATGTTGGAACCGGGAAAATATTATTCACTCTTCCCGCTTCGTCTCTGATTTCATCACGAAATTCTCGATTTTCTCGACCTTTCTTCGGTTATTTTTGTTGTTGAAATTTTTGGAAGATTTGAAACACATTTATTTGCACAACATTTATTTGCTGAACAAAACAATTAGCTGTTGTGTTCAGTGTAACTAGATGTACAGTATGCTTATTTTATGGATTTTGTGCTCATTTTCAGGCCAATAGGGCAGATTACGTCTAGTTTTCTTCTGCGTTTTTATTCTCCGCACCTTTAAGTTAAAGTCATTTTTATTTTAATCTTTGGAAAAGTTTTAAAATTGTTCGCCAAAAAGTAGTAGTGGTTGAAATGTTTTTTTTTTATTGAATAAGTCTAAATGATCCAACATGCAGATGTTTCAGCATATATAGACAACACAAGTCCAAGAATCAGGGCCTCCATCGTAACTGATTCATTTGTTTTTGAGAGCTAGTGAGAAAATATTAGATAAGAGAATTGTTTGATCTGCACCATCAGCTTTTCTGCGTCACCGAGGATCTGGAACGTGAGGCCTGACTGCTGCTGAGTGCAGATTCTCTCTTTTATCGACTCATAGAAAAGGATCACCGGTAACTTCTGGTCTTGCCCTTAAGTTTGAAGAGAAAATCCGAATTTAATTTTATAGTACAGTATTACAAAAACATCATTCAACTCAGCAAATGTGTATGGGTATTTTTAACTGTTCCTGAGCTATTTTTATCAGTTATTTCGGCTTTCCAGCGCTTTATTTCAACTCTACCTCTCCTCGATTGTATATTTTCACAGTGAGGAATCCGTCACTCAAGTGACACAAACGACACCTTTTCTCCTAGTTGTGTTCTACAATGAAACAGGGATTGTTTCTGCTGTCTGTGAGTTCAAAAATGTAAGCTTCGTGGAAGAAAAAAATTCTAGCGACGAAATGAGAAAAATAATTCAACTTTTTCCTGGATGCACACTGTGTTCCTTCGTTTCCAAAAGCAAAAAAAGGAAGAAAGAAAGAATGCTAGTCCTTTATAGACGGAATCCACAATAATTCGTTTTTCAGACGAAAGTTATTTTAGCGGTGATTACACCGTCAGATACTGTGCCGTATCCTTTTCCGACGGTTTTATGTAGATGTCGCGCCTAAAAGTACGTAAAAATTGTGATATTCAATGATCACATTCATTTTTTGTACTTGTATAGCGTCGATATGTTGAAAAAGGAAGGTTATGATTGTAATCTCATCAATTGCGGAGAGGATTTTTCGAAATCTTGAACCAGAATTCCTTCCAGGGAACCATAGAGAATATATCTTATGTCCATTCTAAAAAAAATTTGTACCTGCGGCTGAAAATTGCAGGATATATTTTTTTCTCTATTCGCAAACTTTCAAAAGTGTTTCAGTGGTATCTATTCTGCAATATCCGAGGAAATATTTTTCAAGGTTCCAAGTTCTCCAAAGAACGGGCAGAGATCAAAGCATATTCACGCATTTCGGTGATGCATGATACAGTATCAAGGAAATATGTCAACAGTTGGAAAATTTGCATACGGATCGCATGAAGGGTAAATTTTCGCCATCGTAACAACTTGAAGACGATCCGTCTCGCGAAAAATAAAATCCGACCACGTTTTCCAGTGTTCCTCCGCCCGGCTCCATGGGCCCCATGCAATTTGGCAAAATGTTACCTGTTATTTAAAGAATCAAAGAGAGGTTCGCTTTTTTTCATCGTCTTCGTCAGTCAAATCCAGTTGAACGATTGGAGTTATTCCTCCGGCTTCAAACAATTTAAAAATCATTACTGTACCTTTTTAATTCTAAAAATTGAGGTCTGTTGAGAATTTCTTTGGCTGCCCAAGCCTATAAGCCAGGATTAATTTTTGCTTGGGCATCAATACTGAAAACCTTTTAACTTTCACTTCATTATTTGCAATTAGTGTAATTATTTTCAATTTATCTCGTATTGAAAGCAAACCTTTGCATTCACTTCCCACCAAAATTTGAACCCGCAGATTTATTTAAATTTATGATTGACAGCATTATTCCTATTTTTAATATTTTATATCAATATCCAGTACAACTTGAACCTTCTGTCAATCCATAGAAGATGCAAGTTTGACAAGTGAACCTTTTTCCACACTAAGGTCTGATGCATATTCATGTATTTGTCCAACATTCCTATACTTGAGACTACGTAAGTATTAATTTGGATTAAATATTATTAGTAATTATTATGAATCGACCCATTTTCAAAGAAAGTAAATAGAAACCTGGTACAACCCATCAATCAATTTTTAAATGTTCATAGTTGAGGATTAATTACCTTTGGAGTCCTTGTATATGCCCTCTATTGCCAAGTCGGTGTAGCCCGTGTAGAAATGTGCGCCATAATTGGTTGAATTTGCAGGGAAAAATAAATCGCGGAATAATTGGAGTCTGGTCGGTAAGTAAGTCAGCAAACTTCCTCCCATTGTTGCACAATACTTTTCAGCCTCCAGGGGGAAAATAGACTCTTCAATGATCTTGTAGCAAGTTTTATCCACGGTTGTTTCCGTGTAACCGTCTCCACCTTTCCAGTTTTCAAAATAGCATCGAAAAAAGGGTTTGCATTCAATTTCTGAGTCCATTCACAACGTCGTTTAAAAAAAAAAGAAATTTAAATTTTAAATACCTGTGCAAAACGGATTTGGTCTAGGTGGTCGAATGAAATATCCATCTGTCCCGCAGGTGACTGAGTAGGACATTGCACCTGTCTGAAAACGTGAACCAGCTGGACAAACTGAAGTTACTAAAGCACCACTTGCTATGGGATAGTCCTTTCCATTCCAGTTTTGATAAACTGCTCCGGATGGCTTTGGTGGAACCTCAAAGCAGCCCCAGTCTGTCAATGGTGGGTAATTATAGGCAAGCATTTTACTTATTCATCGTAATCTAAAGAATATACTATAGGCAGGCGTTGTTTACTTCAATTGAAAAATCGTAGATCATCGACAGCAGATATGGAGACTATGAGCAAGTCTGTGCGACACGATAATGAAAAACATCAAAATCTATGTCCAAGTCAAACTATGACGGGAAAAAAACGAAATTGATTTTGCACCTACTGTACTTTAAATTACCCCGAGTACCTAAAAATTAAAGCATAAATTCATCTTCAGATAATGAAAAACATCAAAATCTATGTCCAAGTCAAACTATGACGGGAAAAAAACGAAATTGATTTTGCACCTACTGTACTTTAAATTACCCCGAGTACCTAAAAATTAGAGCATAAATTCATCATCATCGAGGCCTTGAATAAAACACTTCAATTCTTCTTCATTGAAAGAATTGGTAAAACATCTTGAGACTTCGGTTCAATCTACTTATCTTCGCAATTTTACTCACTGATGCTCCTTTTCTATCTCTGAATATTTTCTATTACAGTGGTGCTCACATAGTTAATGCAGTTATGGGGGACTTTTTGTACAACGAAATTCAGGATGAGACGGAACACATTTTTGGTCTCCTGAATTTCGTTATGGAGAGAATTTCATCGAAGAGAATGCCAATAGAATGGGAACAGATACCCCCATGAGACTAAAAAAAAATTGTTGTACAGTTCAAATAAAATCTCTGTGGAAAAGATCGTTGTAGAGAGTCTACCTATAATCAAATTAAACCTGTTAATCGTAATAATCAAAATACGAAGCCAAAAATGCCTCAAAACACAAACACGATGAAATTAATCGTGATATGTATATTCAACAACAATTTTTTTGGGTAAGAACCTAGCTGTCATCGGAAAAAATTTGGTTTTTGGAGGCATCGTACTGCACTTGAAACACATGGCAGTAATTTGTTCACGGCCATTATTTCTATATACTTTGCACATCAGAATGTAACATAGTAGATAAGTAGAGTCATCATTTCGAAAATACAGTACTATAATTATAAATGAATGTATGCTACCGTAAATTTTCTGATGCTGGGGAAATTGAAACAGCGAACACTCTTTTAAAGGCTCGAAAATCCTTCGAAGATTTGTCAAGCCCGAAACTGAGATTCGATGATTCCACGTTAAAATATTCTCAGCACTTCGCTGCACAGGACTGTATAAAGTAATTACAAGATTTAATAAACTCCTATATCTCTGTGCTTCTTCTTCTTGAGGATTGCATTACATATAAAAATTCCGGTGCTGATGGCATCCTCACCACGAATCCGAGGAAATTCGCATATGAAAGGCCCTGTATATGCGCAAATATGGTCTCCAGTTCTGTACATGCCTAACTCAGCAGAGTTCCAAGTCACCAAACAATGACCGTCGTAACCTTCAGCATCACCATACCTAGCTTCGACAGGATCCGTATTTCCTGAAGTTCATTAAAAAAAAAATTGCGTGCAATTATACTGACGAAAAAAACCATTTCTTGTGGAAAAAAAAAGACTCGTCTTCACACCATGCGCATCAGTGAAGACGCCAGTGATTTCTGTGTCAAACATTCCCATGAAACACCACGAGCCCATCAGTGCTTCTTGATAGAATTCGAATTTCGTCATTGAAGTCAGCGATGCTAAAGAACCGCCGAGTCCTTGGCAATACCCTGAGACCTGATCAAACATGATCACGCCTTGGATGAAGAACATGTAGACCTTCTTGTCCACGTCGTAGTACCTCGTTCTTATCCAACCTGCAGGAAATTCACACACACACACACACACGCATCAAAATGTGCGTGCGAATTATTACGCGGACTAATTCAGGCGCTCACTCGCGTCCATGTCTCGAATATAAACACTGGCCCCGGTTTGATTACTAGTCTTTGTAGTGGTCAGGTCCATGAGAAATAGTTGACATGTTGCTTGGCCAGCATCAGGATTCGGTGCTGGAATGTAGTTGAAGCCATGACATTCATCGACAGTGTATACAGAGCAGAGTCCACTGCACTCGGTTTTTGAAAAGTTCATCTGCATGCGCTCGCTGAAGATCGGCGACCATATTTTGTTCTGCACGATTAGTAAGTATCCATCTTGTGTTGTTTCCTTTCAAATCACAGGATAAAATTTTAAAACTTTCAACCATTAAAAAGTTTCTTAACTTTTTTCATTCTAATGGTTTTACAAATCATATCATACGCACTGCTGGGTTAGACGCGAACATAAAATAAGTGTGTAATCCTGATGAACTCATTCTTTATTTGTGTATTGCATACTCTGCCACATATATATATATATATATATGTTACTCTAATTTATGTATGCTCTAAAATTGCTTAGATTTCTTTCATAATTTTTTCTAAATTTTTATCGCAATTTGTATTTTATTTGTTTGAAAGCAGAATTATTATGAGTATTGTAAGACACAGTGAGCAATAATTAGCCCAAAATTTTTTTCCAAAATGTATCCCTACCAACTTACTGTATCCCGAATTCTGGCAAAAATGGACAACATTCAGAAAAGTTTGCATCAATAACTTTAAATAAAGACCGGACAAATTTTGGTAAAGAGAAGGATAAATTGTGGATCAAAAGTGGTCAGGTTTTGGATGAGAGAAGGACAAGTTTTGGGTAAATTTTTAAGTAGAAAAGGACAAGTTTTGAATACCTTTTCAGGAAAAAATGGACAAGTTTTGGATTACTTTTGACTTTTGAGGAAGAAAAGGACAACATTTGGATTATATTTGGTAAAGGAAAGCACAAGTTTTGGATTAATTTTGGAAAAGAAAGGAATACATTTTTCATTACTTTAGAAGGGAAAGAGATAAATTTTGGATCACTTTTGAAAAAAAAAAACAATTCTTAGACAACTTAATCTGGAGGATAATGGGACAATTTTTTCATGCGGTCGACAGACGGCCTAGCATTCAACACAATTTCCTTTTATATATTGTTATCCAGGAAATACTCGGGTTTGTTTCCA